>OY992890.1:4585271-4728271 GCA_963921405.1 Cepaea hortensis
CGCTGAGTGTCCTGGGCAACAGGTCCCTTCAGGGTCCTGGCTAAAGTCAGTGAGTGTCTGCCTGCACGGCGAGGAATTCACCAGTCTGCACACCAATAAGCCAGACATGGGACAACGGATACTCACGCAAACCTCAGTCCGGTATGACATTACATTGATGTTGGACAACAGGATGCCTTCATCCGACATACAGGACCTCGCGCTGGAGTTCACAACCAGCGAACACAAGCAAGCAACAGAACTGTCCAACAAATGATTGTGACACAAAAACTAGATGAATGGATTGTAAAAGGACAGAATTTTGCTGAAATTGCCCACAGCAATACACAGATACCCCGCAGCAATACACAGACACCCCGCAGCAATACACAGACACCCCACGGCAATACACAGACACCCCACGGCAATACACAGATACCCCACGGCAATACACAGATACCCCACGGCAGTACACAGATACCCCACGGCAATACACAGATACCCCACGGCAATACACAGACACCCCACAGCAATACACAGACACCCCACAGCAATACACAGACACCCCACAGCACCACACAGACACCCCACAGCACCACACAGACACCCCACAGCACCACACGGACACCCCACAGCACCACACGGACACCCCACAGCACCACACAGACACCCCACAGCAATACACAGACACCCCACAGCAATACACAGACACCCCACAGCAATACACAGACACCCCACAGCAATACACAGACACCCCACAGCAATACACAGACACCACACAGACACCCCACAGCAATACACAGACACCCCACAGCACCACACAGACACCCCACAGCACCACACAGACACCCCACGGCAATACACAGACACCCCACGGCAATACACAGACACCCCACAGCAATACACAGACACCCCACGGCAATACACAGACACCCCACGGCAATATACAGATACCCCACGGCAATATACAGATACCCCACGGCAATAGACAGATACCCCACGGCAGTACACAGATACCCCACAGCAATACACAGATACCCCACAGCAATACACAGATACCCCACAGCAGTACACAGACACCCCACAGCAGTACACAGACACCCCACAGCAGTACACGGACACCCCACAGCACCACACAGACACCCCACAGCACCACACGGACACCCCACAGCAATACACAGACACCCCACAGCAATACAGACACCCCACAGCAATACACAGACACCACACAGACACCCCACAGCACCACACAGACACCCCACAGCACCACACAGACACCCCACAGCAATACACAGACACCCCACAGCACCACACAGACACCCGACAGCACCACACAGACACCCCACAGCACCACACAGACACCCCACGGCAACACACAGACACCCCACGGCAACACACAGACACCCCACGGCAATACACAGATACCCCACAGCAATACACAGATACCCCCACGGCAATACACAGATACCCCCACGGCAACACACAGACACCCCACAGCAACACACAGACACCCCACAGCAACACACAGACACCCCACAGCATTACACAGACACCCCACAGCAATACACAGATACCCCACAGCAATACACAGATACCCCACAGCAATACACAGATACCCCGCAGCAATACACAGATACCCCGCAGCAATACACAGACACACCACAGCAATACACAGACACCCCGCAGCAATACACAGACACCCCACAGCAATACACAGATACCCCACAGCAATACATAGACACCCCACAGCAATACACAGACACCCCACAGCAATACACAGACACCCCACAGCAATACACAGATACCCCACTGCAATACACAGATACCCCGCAGCAATACACAGATACCCCACAGCAATACACAGACATCCCACAGCAATACACAGACACCCCACAGCAATACACAGACACCCCACGGCAATACACAGATACCCCACGGCAATACACAGATACCCCACAGCAATACACAGACACCCCACAGCAATACACAGACACCCCACAGCACCACACAGACACCCGACAGCACCACACAGACACCTTACAGCACCACACAGACACCCCACAGCAATACACAGACACCCCACAGCAATACACAGACACCCCACGGCAACACACAAACACGCCACAGCAATACACAGACACCCCACAGCAATACACAGATACCCCGCAGCAATACACAGACACCCCACAGCAATACACAGACATCCCACAGCAATACACAGACACCCCACAGCAATACACAGATACCCCACGGCAATACACAGATACCCCACGGCAATACACAGACACCCCACAGCAATACACAGACACCCCACAGCAATACACAGACACCCCACAGCACCACACAGACACCTTACAGCACCACACAGATACCCCACAGCACCACACAGACACCCCACAGCAATACACAGACACCCCACAGCAATACACAGACACCCCGCAGCAATACACAGACACCCCGCAGCAATACAGACACCCCATGGCAATACACAGACACCCCACGGCAATACACAGACACCCCACGGCAATACACAGACACCCCACGGCAGTACACAGATACCCCACGGCAATACACAGATACCCCACGGCAATACACAGATACCCCACGGCAATACACAGACACCCCACGGCAATACACAGACACCCCACAGCAACACACAGACACCCCACGGCAACACACAGACACCCCACGGCAACACACAAACACGCCACAGCACCACACGGACACCCCACAGCACCACACAGACACCCCACAGCAATACACAGACACCACACAGACACCCCACAGCACCACACAGACACCCCACAGCAATACACAGACACCCCACAGCACCACACAGACACCCCACAGCACCACACAAACACGCCACGGCAATACACAGACACCCCACGGCAATACACAGACACCCCACAGCAATACACATATACCCCACAGCAAAACACAGATACCCCACAGCAATACACAGACACCCCACAGCAATACACAGACACCCCACGGCAATATACAGATACCCCATGGCAATACACAGATACCCCACGGCAATAGACAGATACCCCACGGCAGTACACAGATACCCCACAGCAATACACAGATACCCCACAGCAGTACACAGACACCCCACAGCAGTACACAGACACCCCACAGCAGTACACGGACACCCCACAGCACCACACAGACACCCCACAGCACCACACGGACACCCCACAGCAATACACAGACACCCCACAGCAATACACAGACACCCCACAGCAATACACAGACACCACACAGACACCCCACAGCACCACACAGACACCCCACAGCACCACACAGACACCCCACAGCAATACACAGACACCCCACAGCACCACACAGACACCCGACAGCACCACACAGACACCCCACAGCACCACACAGACACCCCACGGCAACACACAGACACCCCACGGCAACACACAGACACCCCACGGCAATACACAGATACCCCACAGCAATACACAGATACCCCCACGGCAATACACAGATACCCCCACGGCAACACACAGACACCCCACAGCAACACACAGACACCCCACAGCAACACACAGACACCCCACAGCATTACACAGACACCCCACAGCAATACACAGATACCCCACAGCAATACACAGATACCCCACAGCAATACACAGATACCCCGCAGCAATACACAGATACCCCGCAGCAATACACAGACACCCCGCAGCAATACACAGACACCCCACGGCAATACACAGACACCCCACGGCAATACACAGATACCCCACGGCAATACACAGATACCCCACGGCAATACACAGATACCCCACGGCAATACACAGACACCCCACAGCAATACACAGACACCCCACAGCAATACACAGACACCCCACAGCACCACACAGACACCCCACAGCACCACACAGACACCCCACAGCACCACACGGACACCCCACAGCACCACACAGACACCCCACAGCAATACACAGACACCCCACAGCAATACACAGACACCCCACAGCAATACACAGACACCACACAGACACCCCACAGCAATACACAGACACCCCACAGCAATACACAGACACCCCACAGCACCACACAGACACCCCACAGCACCACACAGACACCCCACGGCAATACACAGACACCCCACGGCAATACACAGACACCCCACAGCAATACACAGACACCCCACGGCAATACACAGACACCCCACGGCAATATACAGATACCCCACGGCAATATACAGATACCCCATGGCAATACACAGATACCCCACGGCAATAGACAGATACCCCACGGCAGTACACAGATACCCCACAGCAATACACAGATACCCCACAGCAGTACACAGACACCCCACAGCAGTACACAGACACCCCACAGCAGTACACGGACACCCCACAGCACCACACAGACACCCCACAGCACCACACGGACACCCCACAGCAATACACAGACACCCCACAGCAATACAGACACCCCACAGCAATACACAGACACCACACAGACACCCCACAGCACCACACAGACACCCCACAGCACCACACAGACACCCCACAGCAATACACAGACACCCCACAGCACCACACAGACACCCGACAGCACCACACAGACACCCCACGGCAACACACAGACACCCCACGGCAACACACAGACACCCCACGGCAATACACAGATACCCCACAGCAATACACAGATACCCCCACGGCAATACACAGATACCCCCACGGCAACACACAGACACCCCACAGCAACACACAGACACCCCACAGCAACACACAGACACCCCACAGCATTACACAGACACCCCACAGCAATACACAGATACCCCACAGCAATACACAGATACCCCACAGCAATACACAGATACCCCGCAGCAATACACAGATACCCCGCAGCAATACACAGACACACCACAGCAATACACAGACACCCCGCAGCAATACACAGACACCCCACAGCAATACACAGATACCCCACAGCAATACATAGACACCCCACAGCAATACACAGACACCCCACAGCAATACACAGATACCCCACTGCAATACACAGATACCCCGCAGCAATACACAGATACCCCACAGCAATACACAGACATCCCACAGCAATACACAGACACCCCACAGCAATACACAGACACCCCACGGCAATACACAGATACCCCACGGCAATACACAGATACCCCACAGCAATACACAGACACCCCACAGCAATACACAGACACCCCACAGCACCACACAGACACCCGACAGCACCACACAGACACCTTACAGCACCACACATACCCCACAGCACCACACAGACACCCCACAGCAATACACAGACACCCCACGGCAACACACAAACACGCCACAGCAATACACAGACACCCCACAGCAATACACAGATACCCCGCAGCAATACACAGACACCCCACAGCAATACACAGACATCCCACAGCAATACACAGACACCCCACAGCAATACACAGATACCCCACGGCAATACACAGATACCCCACGGCAATACACAGACACCCCACAGCAATACACAGACACCCCACAGCAATACACAGACACCCCACAGCACCACACAGACACCTTACAGCACCACACAGATACCCCACAGCACCACACAGACACCCCACAGCAATACACAGACACCCCACAGCAATACACAGACACCCCGCAGCAATACACAGACACCCCGCAGCAATACAGACACCCCATGGCAATACAGACACCCCACGGCAATACACAGACACCCCACGGCAATACACAGACACCCCACGGCAGTACACAGATACCCCACGGCAATACACAGATACCCCACGGCAATACACAGATACCCCACGGCAATACACAGATACCCCACGGCAATACACAGACACCCCACAGCAACACACAGACACCCCACGGCAACACACAGACACCCCACGGCAACACACAAACACGCCACAGCACCACACGGACACCCCACAGCACCACACAGACACCCCACAGCAATACACAGACACCACACAGACACCCCACAGCACCACACAGACACCCCACAGCAATACACAGACACCCCACAGCACCACACAGACACCCCACAGCACCACACAAACACGCCACGGCAATACACAGACACCCCACGGCAATACACAGACACCCCACAGCAATACACATATACCCCACAGCAAAACACAGATACCCCACAGCAATACACAGACACCCCACAGCAATACACAGACACCCCACGGCAATATACAGATACCCCACGGCAATACAGATACCCCACGGCAATACACAGATACCCCACGGCAATACACAGATACCCCACGGCAATACACAGACACCCCACGGCACCACACAGATACCCCACAGCAATACACAGATACCCCACGGCAGTACACAGATACCCCACAGCACCACACAGACACCCCACAGCACCACACAGACACCCCACGGCACCACACAGATACCCCACAGCACCACACATACCACACAGATACCCCACAGCAATACACAGACACCCCACAGCACCACACAGATACCCCACAGCACCACACAGATACCCCACGGCACCACACAGATACCCCACGGCACCACACAGATACCCCACGGCAGTACACAGACACCCCACAGCAGTACACAGACACCCCACAGCAGTACACAGACACCCACAGCAGTACACAGACACCCCACAGCAATACACAGACACCCCACGGCAATACACAGACACCCCACGGCAATACACAGATACCCCACGGCAATACACAGATACCCCACGGCAGTACACATATACCCCACAGCAACACACAGATACCCCACGGCAGTACAGACACCCCACAGCAGTACACAGACACCCCACAGCAGTACACAGACACCCCACAGCAGTACACAGACACCCCACAGCAGTACACAGACACCCCACGGCAGTACACAGACACCCCACGGCAGTACACAGACACCCCACGGCAGTACACAGACACCCCACAGCAGTACACAGACACCCCACAGCACCACACGGACACCCCACAGCAATACACAGACACCCCACAGCAATACACAGACACCCCACAGCAATACACAGACACCACACAGACACCCCACAGCACCACACAGACACCCCACAGCACCACACAGACACCCCACAGCAATACACAGACACCCCACAGCACCACACAGACACCCGACAGCACCACACAGACACCCCACAGCACCACACAGACACCCCACGGCAACACACAGACACCCCACGGCAACACACAGACACCCCACGGCAATACACAGATACCCCACAGCAATACACAGATACCCCCACGGCAATACACAGATACCCCCACGGCAACACACAGACACCCCACAGCAACACACAGACACCCCACAGCAACACACAGACACCCCACAGCATTACACAGACACCCCACAGCAATACACAGATACCCCACAGCAATACACAGATACCCCACAGCAATACACAGATACCCCGCAGCAATACACAGATACCCCGCAGCAATACACAGACACCCCGCAGCAATACACAGACACCCCACGGCAATACACAGACACCCCACGGCAATACACAGATACCCCACGGCAATACACAGATACCCCACGGCAATACACAGATACCCCACGGCAATACACAGACACCCCACAGCAATACACAGACACCCCACAGCAATACACAGACACCCCACAGCACCACACAGACACCCCACAGCACCACACAGACACCCCACAGCACCACACGGACACCCCACAGCACCACACAGACACCCCACAGCAATACACAGACACCCCACAGCAATACACAGACACCCCACAGCAATACACAGACACCCCACAGCACCACACAGACACCCCACAGCACCACACAGACACCCCACGGCAATACACAGACACCCCACGGCAATACACAGACACCCCACAGCAATACACAGACACCCCACGGCAATACACAGACACCCCACGGCAATATACAGATACCCCACGGCAATATACAGATACCCCATGGCAATACACAGATACCCCACGGCAATAGACAGATACCCCACGGCAGTACACAGATACCCCACAGCAATACACAGATACCCCACAGCAGTACACAGACACCCCACAGCAGTACACAGACACCCCACAGCAGTACACGGACACCCCACAGCACCACACAGACACCCCACAGCACCACACGGACACCCCACAGCAATACACAGACACCCCACAGCAATACAGACACCCCACAGCAATACACAGACACCACACAGACACCCCACAGCACCACACAGACACCCCACAGCACCACACAGACACCCCACAGCAATACACAGACACCCCACAGCACCACACAGACACCCGACAGCACCACACAGACACCCCACGGCAACACACAGACACCCCACGGCAACACACAGACACCCCACGGCAATACACAGATACCCCACAGCAATACACAGATACCCCCACGGCAATACACAGATACCCCCACGGCAACACACAGACACCCCACAGCAACACACAGACACCCCACAGCAACACACAGACACCCCACAGCATTACACAGACACCCCACAGCAATACACAGATACCCCACAGCAATACACAGATACCCCACAGCAATACACAGATACCCCGCAGCAATACACAGATACCCCGCAGCAATACACAGACACACCACAGCAATACACAGACACCCCGCAGCAATACACAGACACCCCACAGCAATACACAGATACCCCACAGCAATACATAGACACCCCACAGCAATACACAGACACCCCACAGCAATACACAGATACCCCACTGCAATACACAGATACCCCGCAGCAATACACAGATACCCCACAGCAATACACAGACATCCCACAGCAATACACAGACACCCCACAGCAATACACAGACACCCCACGGCAATACACAGATACCCCACGGCAATACACAGATACCCCACAGCAATACACAGACACCCCACAGCAATACACAGACACCCCACAGCACCACACAGACACCCGACAGCACCACACAGACACCTTACAGCACCACACATACCCCACAGCACCACACAGACACCCCACAGCAATACACAGACACCCCACGGCAACACACAAACACGCCACAGCAATACACAGACACCCCACAGCAATACACAGATACCCCGCAGCAATACACAGACACCCCACAGCAATACACAGACATCCCACAGCAATACACAGACACCCCACAGCAATACACAGATACCCCACGGCAATACACAGATACCCCACGGCAATACACAGACACCCCACAGCAATACACAGACACCCCACAGCAATACACAGACACCCCACAGCACCACACAGACACCTTACAGCACCACACAGATACCCCACAGCACCACACAGACACCCCACAGCAATACACAGACACCCCACAGCAATACACAGACACCCCGCAGCAATACACAGACACCCCGCAGCAATACAGACACCCCATGGCAATACAGACACCCCACGGCAATACACAGACACCCCACGGCAATACACAGACACCCCACGGCAGTACACAGATACCCCACGGCAATACACAGATACCCCACGGCAATACACAGATACCCCACGGCAATACACAGATACCCCACGGCAATACACAGACACCCCACAGCAACACACAGACACCCCACGGCAACACACAGACACCCCACGGCAACACACAAACACGCCACAGCACCACACGGACACCCCACAGCACCACACAGACACCCCACAGCAATACACAGACACCACACAGACACCCCACAGCACCACACAGACACCCCACAGCAATACACAGACACCCCACAGCACCACACAGACACCCCACAGCACCACACAAACACGCCACGGCAATACACAGACACCCCACGGCAATACACAGACACCCCACAGCAATACACATATACCCCACAGCAAAACACAGATACCCCACAGCAATACACAGACACCCCACAGCAATACACAGACACCCCACGGCAATATACAGATACCCCACGGCAATACAGATACCCCACGGCAATACACAGATACCCCACGGCAATACACAGATACCCCACGGCAATACACAGACACCCCACGGCACCACACAGATACCCCACAGCAATACACAGATACCCCACGGCAGTACACAGATACCCCACAGCACCACACAGACACCCCACAGCACCACACAGACACCCCACGGCACCACACAGATACCCCACAGCACCACACATACCACACAGATACCCCACAGCAATACACAGACACCCCACAGCACCACACAGATACCCCACAGCACCACACAGATACCCCACGGCACCACACAGATATCCCACGGCACCACACAGATACCCCACGGCAGTACACAGACACCCCACAGCAGTACACAGACACCCCACAGCAGTACACAGACACCCACAGCAGTACACAGACACCCCACAGCAATACACAGACACCCCACGGCAATACACAGACACCCCACGGCAATACACAGATACCCCACGGCAATACACAGATACCCCACGGCAGTACACATATACCCCACAGCAACACACAGATACCCCACGGCAGTACAGACACCCCACAGCAGTACACAGACACCCCACAGCAGTACACAGACACCCCACAGCAGTACACAGACACCCCACAGCAGTACACAGACACCCCACGGCAGTACACAGACACCCCACGGCAGTACACAGACACCCCACGGCAGTACACAGACACCCCACGGCAGTACACAGACACCCCACGGCAGTACACAGACACCCCACGGCAGTACACAGACACCCCACGGCAGTACACAGACACCCCACGGCAGTACACAGATACCCCACGGCAGTACACAGATACCCCACGGCAGTACACAGATACCCCACGGCAGTACACAGATACCCCACGGCAGTACACAGATACCCCACGGCAGTACACAGACACCCCACGGCAGTACACAGACACCCCACGGCAGTACACAGACACCCCACAGCACCACACAGACACACCACAGCAATACACAGACACCCCACAGCAATACAGACACCCCACAGCAATACAGACACCACACAGACACCCCACAGCACCACACAGACACCCCACAGCACCACACAGACACCCCACAGCACCACACAGACACCCCACAGCACCACACAAACACGCCACGGCAATACACAGACACCCCACGGCAATACACAGACACCCCACAGCAATACACAGATACCCCACAGCAATACACAGATACCCCACAGCAATACACAGACACCCCACAGCAATACACAGACACCCCACGGCAATACACAGATACCCCACAGCAATACACAGATACCCCACAGCAATACACAGACACCCCACAGCAATACACAGACACCCCACGGCAATATACAGATACCCCACGGCAATACAGATACCCCACAGCAATACACAGATACCCCACGGCAATACACAGATACCCCACGGCAATACACAGACACCCCACAGCAATACACAGACACCCCACGGCAATACACAGACACCCCACGGCAGTACACAGATACCCCACGGCAGTACACAGATACCCCACGGCAATACACAGATACCCCACGGCAATACACAGATACCCCACGGCAATACACAGACACCCCACAGCAATACACAGACACCCCACAGCAATACACAGACACCCCACAGTACCACACAGACACCCCACAGCAATACACAGACACCCCACGGCAACACACAGACACCCCACGGCAACACACAAACACGCCACAGCACCACACAGACACCCCACAGCAATACACAGACACCCCACAGCAATACACAGACACCCCACAGCAATACACAGACACCCCACAGCACCACACAGACACCCCACAGCACCACACAGACACCCCACAGCACCACACGGACACCCCACAGCACCACACGGACACCCCACAGCAATACACAGACACCCCACAGCAATACACAGACACCCCACAGCAATACACAGACACCACACAGACACCCCACAGCAATACACAGACACCCCACAGCAATACACAGACACCCCACAGCACCACACAGACACCCCACAGCACCACACAGACACCCCACGGCAATACACAGACACCCCACGGCAATACACAGACACCCCACAGC
This sequence comes from Cepaea hortensis, assembly GCA_963921405.1. Taxonomy (NCBI): domain Eukaryota; kingdom Metazoa; phylum Mollusca; class Gastropoda; order Stylommatophora; family Helicidae; genus Cepaea; species Cepaea hortensis. The sequence continues at coordinate 4,597,309 of OY992890.1, forward strand.
AATACACAGACACCCCACGGCAATACACAGACACCCCACGGCAATATACAGATACCCCACGGCAATATACAGATACCCCATGGCAATACACAGATACCCCACGGCAATAGACAGATACCCCACGGCAGTACACAGATACCCCACAGCAATACACAGATACCCCACAGCAGTACACAGACACCCCACAGCAGTACACAGACACCCCACAGCAGTACACGGACACCCCACAGCACCACACAGACACCCCACAGCACCACACGGACACCCCACAGCACCACACGGACACCCCACAGCAATACACAGACACCCCACAGCAATACAGACACCCCACAGCAATACACAGACACCACACAGACACCCACAGCACCACACAGACACCCCACAGCACCACACAGACACCCCACAGCAATACACAGACACCCCACAGCACCACACAGACACCCGACAGCACCACACAGACACCCCACAGCACCACACAGACACCCCACGGCAACACACAGACACCCCACGGCAACACACAGACACCCCACGGCAATACACAGATACCCCACAGCAATACACAGATACCCCCACGGCAATACCCCCACGGCAACACACAGACACCCCACAGCAACACACAGACACCCCACAGCAACACACAGACACCCCACAGCATTACACAGACACCCCACAGCAATACACAGATACCCCACAGCAATACACAGATACCCCACAGCAATACACAGATACCCCGCAGCAATACACAGACACCCCACAGCAACACACAGACACCCCATGGCATTACACAGACACCCCACAGCAATACACAGACACCCCACAGCAATACACAGACACCCCACAGCAATACACAGACACCACACAGACACCCCACAGCAATACACAGACACCCCACAGCAATACACAGACACCCCACAGCACCACACAGACACCCCACAGCACCACACAGACACCCCACGGCAATACACAGACACCCCACGGCAATACACAGACACCCCACAGCAATACACAGACACCCCACGGCAATACACAGACACCCCACGGCAATATACAGATACCCCACGGCAATATACAGATACCCCATGGCAATACACAGATACCCCACGGCAATAGACAGATACCCCACGGCAGTACACAGATACCCCACAGCAATACACAGATACCCCACAGCAGTACACAGACACCCCACAGCAGTACACAGACACCCCACAGCAGTACACGGACACCCCACAGCACCACACAGACACCCCACAGCACCACACGGACACCCCACAGCAATACACAGACACCCCACAGCAATACAGACACCCCACAGCAATACACAGACACCACACAGACACCCCACAGCACCACACAGACACCCCACAGCACCACACAGACACCCCACAGCAATACACAGACACCCCACAGCACCACACAGACACCCGACAGCACCACACAGACACCCCACGGCAACACACAGACACCCCACGGCAACACACAGACACCCCACGGCAATACACAGATACCCCACAGCAATACACAGATACCCCCACGGCAATACACAGATACCCCCACGGCAACACACAGACACCCCACAGCAACACACAGACACCCCACAGCAACACACAGACACCCCACAGCATTACACAGACACCCCACAGCAATACACAGATACCCCACAGCAATACACAGATACCCCACAGCAATACACAGATACCCCGCAGCAATACACAGATACCCCGCAGCAATACACAGACACACCACAGCAATACACAGACACCCCGCAGCAATACACAGACACCCCACAGCAATACACAGATACCCCACAGCAATACATAGACACCCCACAGCAATACACAGACACCCCACAGCAATACACAGACACCCCACAGCAATACACAGATACCCCACTGCAATACACAGATACCCCGCAGCAATACACAGATACCCCACAGCAATACACAGACATCCCACAGCAATACACAGACACCCCACAGCAATACACAGACACCCCACGGCAATACACAGATACCCCACGGCAATACACAGATACCCCACAGCAATACACAGACACCCCACAGCAATACACAGACACCCGACAGCACCACACAGACACCTTACAGCACCACACATACCCCACAGCACCACACAGACACCCCACAGCAATACACAGACACCCCACGGCAACACACAAACACGCCACAGCAATACACAGACACCCCACAGCAATACACAGATACCCCGCAGCAATACACAGACACCCCACAGCAATACACAGACATCCCACAGCAATACACAGACACCCCACAGCAATACACAGATACCCCACGGCAATACACAGATACCCCACGGCAATACACAGACACCCCACAGCAATACACAGACACCCCACAGCAATACACAGACACCCCACAGCACCACACAGACACCTTACAGCACCACACAGATACCCCACAGCACCACACAGACACCCCACAGCAATACACAGACACCCCACAGCAATACACAGACACCCCGCAGCAATACACAGACACCCCGCAGCAATACAGACACCCCATGGCAATACAGACACCCCACGGCAATACACAGACACCCCACGGCAATACACAGACACCCCACGGCAGTACACAGATACCCCACGGCAATACACAGATACCCCACGGCAATACACAGATACCCCACGGCAATACACAGATACCCCACGGCAATACACAGACACCCCACAGCAACACACAGACACCCCACGGCAACACACAGACACCCCACGGCAACACACAAACACGCCACAGCACCACACGGACACCCCACAGCACCACACAGACACCCCACAGCAATACACAGACACCACACAGACACCCCACAGCACCACACAGACACCCCACAGCAATACACAGACACCCCACAGCACCACACAGACACCCCACAGCACCACACAAACACGCCACGGCAATACACAGACACCCCACGGCAATACACAGACACCCCACAGCAATACACATATACCCCACAGCAAAACACAGATACCCCACAGCAATACACAGACACCCCACAGCAATACACAGACACCCCACGGCAATATACAGATACCCCACGGCAATACAGATACCCCACGGCAATACACAGATACCCCACGGCAATACACAGATACCCCACGGCAATACACAGACACCCCACGGCACCACACAGATACCCCACAGCAATACACAGATACCCCACGGCAGTACACAGATACCCCACAGCACCACACAGACACCCCACAGCACCACACAGACACCCCACGGCACCACACAGATACCCCACAGCACCACACATACCACACAGATACCCCACAGCAATACACAGACACCCCACAGCACCACACAGATACCCCACAGCACCACACAGATACCCCACTGCACCACACAGATACCCCACGGCACCACACAGATACCCCACGGCAGTACACAGACACCCCACAGCAGTACACAGACACCCCACAGCAGTACACAGACACCCACAGCAGTACACAGACACCCCACAGCAATACACAGACACCCCACGGCAATACACAGACACCCCACGGCAATACACAGATACCCCACGGCAATACACAGATACCCCACGGCAGTACACATATACCCCACAGCAACACACAGATACCCCACGGCAGTACAGACACCCCACAGCAGTACACAGACACCCCACAGCAGTACACAGACACCCCACAGCAGTACACAGACACCCCACAGCAGTACACAGACACCCCACGGCAGTACACAGACACCCCACGGCAGTACACAGACACCCCACGGCAGTACACAGACACCCCACGGCAGTACACAGACACCCCACGGCAGTACACAGACACCCCACGGCAGTACACAGACACCCCACGGCAGTACACAGACACCCCACGGCAGTACACAGATACCCCACGGCAGTACACAGATACCCCACGGCAGTACACAGATACCCCACGGCAGTACACAGATACCCCACGGCAGTACACAGATACCCCACGGCAGTACACAGATACCCCACGGCAGTACACAGACACCCCACGGCAGTACACAGACACCCCACGGCAGTACACAGACACCCCACAGCACCACACAGACACACCACAGCACCACACGGACACCCCACAGCAATACACAGACACCCCACAGCAATACAGACACCCCACAGCAATACAGACACCACACAGACACCCCACAGCACCACACAGACACCCCACAGCACCACACAGACACGCCACGGCAATACACAGACACCCCACGGCAATACACAGACACCCCACAGCAATACACAGATACCCCACAGCAATACACAGATACCCCACAGCAATACACAGACACCCCACAGCAATACACAGACACCCCACGGCAATACACAGATACCCCACAGCAATACACAGATACCCCACAGCAATACACAGACACCCCACAGCAATACACAGACACCCCACGGCAATATACAGATACCCCACGGCAATACAGATACCCCACAGCAATACACAGATACCCCACGGCAATACACAGATACCCCACGGCAATACACAGACACCCCACAGCAATACACAGACACCCCACGGCAATACACAGACACCCCACGGCAGTACACAGATACCCCACGGCAGTACACAGATACCCCACGGCAATACACAGATACCCCACGGCAATACACAGATACCCCACGGCAATACACAGACACCCCACAGCAATACACAGACACCCCACAGCAATACACAGACACCCCACAGTACCACACAGACACCCCACAGCAATACACAGACACCCCACGGCAACACACAGACACCCCACGGCAACACACAAACACGCCACAGCACCACACAGACACCCCACAGCAATACACAGACACCCCACATCAATACACAGACACCCCACAGCAATACACAGACACCCCACAGCACCACACAGACACCCCACAGCACCACACAGACACCCCACAGCACCACACGGACACCCCACAGCACCACACGGACACCCCACAGCAATACACAGACACCCCACAGCAATACACAGACACCCCACAGCAATACACAGACACCACACAGACACCCCACAGCAATACACAGACACCCCACAGCAATACACAGACACCCCACAGCACCACACAGACACCCCACAGCACCACACAGACACCCCACGGCAATACACAGACACCCCACGGCAATACACAGACACCCCACAGCAATACACAGACACCCCACGGCAATACACAGACACCCCACGGCAATATACAGATACCCCACGGCAATATACAGATACCCCATGGCAATACACAGATACCCCACGGCAATAGACAGATACCCCACGGCAGTACACAGATACCCCACAGCAATACACAGATACCCCACAGCAGTACACAGACACCCCACAGCAGTACACAGACACCCCACAGCAGTACACGGACACCCCACAGCACCACACAGACACCCCACAGCACCACACGGACACCCCACAGCACCACACGGACACCCCACAGCAATACACAGACACCCCACAGCAATACAGACACCCCACAGCAATACACAGACACCACACAGACACCCACAGCACCACACAGACACCCCACAGCACCACACAGACACCCCACAGCAATACACAGACACCCCACAGCACCACACAGACACCCGACAGCACCACACAGACACCCCACAGCACCACACAGACACCCCACGGCAACACACAGACACCCCACGGCAACACACAGACACCCCACGGCAATACACAGATACCCCACAGCAATACACAGATACCCCCACGGCAATACACAGATACCCCCACGGCAACACACAGACACCCCACAGCAACACACAGACACCCCACAGCAACACACAGACACCCCACAGCATTACACAGACACCCCACAGCAATACACAGATACCCCACAGCAATACACAGATACCCCACAGCAATACACAGATACCCCGCAGCAATACACAGATACCCCGCAGCAATACACAGACACACCACAGCAATACACAGACACCCCGCAGCAATACACAGACACCCCACAGCAATACACAGATACCCCACAGCAATACATAGACACCCCACAGCAATACACAGACACCCCACAGCAATACACAGACACCCCACAGCAATACACAGATACCCCACTGCAATACACAGATACCCCGCAGCAATACACAGATACCCCACAGCAATACACAGACATCCCACAGCAATACACAGACACCCCACAGCAATACACAGATACCCCACGGCAATACACAGATACCCCACAGCAATACACAGACACCCCACAGCAATACACAGACACCCCACAGCACCACACAGACACCCGACAGCACCACACAGACACCTTACAGCACCACACATACCCCACAGCACCACACAGACACCCCACAGCAATACACAGACACCCCACGGCAACACACAAACACGCCACAGCAATACACAGACACCCCACAGCAATACACAGATACCCCGCAGCAATACACAGACACCCCACAGCAATACACAGACATCCCACAGCAATACACAGACACCCCACAGCAATACACAGATACCCCACGGCAATACACAGATACCCCACGGCAATACACAGACACCCCACAGCAATACACAGACACCCCACAGCAATACACAGACACCCCACAGCACCACACAGACACCTTACAGCACCACACAGATACCCCACAGCACCACACAGACACCCCACAGCAATACACAGACACCCCACAGCAATACACAGACACCCCGCAGCAATACACAGACACCCCGCAGCAATACAGACACCCCATGGCAATACACAGACACCCCACGGCAATACACAGACACCCCACGGCAATACACAGATACCCCACGGCAATACACAGATACCCCACGGCAATACACAGACACCCCACAGCAACACACAGACACCCCACGGCAACACACAGACACCCCACGGCAACACACAAACACGCCACAGCACCACACGGACACCCCACAGCACCACACAGACACCCCACAGCAATACACAGACACCACACAGACACCCCACAGCACCACACAGACACCCCACAGCAATACACAGACACCCCACAGCACCACACAGACACCCCACAGCACCACACAAACACGCCACGGCAATACACAGACACCCCACGGCAATACACAGACACCCCACAGCAATACACATATACCCCACAGCAAAACACAGATACCCCACAGCAATACACAGACACCCCACAGCAATACACAGACACCCCACGGCAATATACAGATACCCCACGGCAATACAGATACCCCACGGCAATACACAGATACCCCACGGCAATACACAGATACCCCACGGCAATACACAGATACCCCACGGCAATACACAGACACCCCACGGCACCACACAGATACCCCACAGCAATACACAGATACCCCACGGCAGTACACAGATACCCCACAGCACCACACAGACACCCCACAGCACCACACAGACACCCCACGGCACCACACAGATACCCCACAGCACCACACATACCACACAGATACCCCACAGCAATACACAGACACCCCACAGCACCACACAGATACCCCACAGCACCACACAGATACCCCACGGCACCACACAGATACCCCACGGCACCACACAGATACCCCACGGCAGTACACAGACACCCCACAGCAGTACACAGACACCCCACAGCAGTACACAGACACCCACAGCAGTACACAGACACCCCACAGCAATACACAGACACCCCACGGCAATACACAGATACCCCACGGCAATACACAGATACCCCACGGCAGTACACAGATACCCCACGGCAGTACAGACACCCCACAGCAGTACACAGACACCCCACAGCAGTACACAGACACCCCACAGCAGTACACAGACACCCCACAGCAGTACACAGACACCCCACAGCAGTACACAGACACCCCACGGCAGTACACAGACACCCCACGGCAGTACACAGACACCCCACGGCAGTACACAGACACCCCACGGCAGTACACAGACACCCCACGGCAGTACACAGACACCCCACGGCAGTACACAGACACCCCACGGCAGTACACAGACACCCCACGGCAGTACACAGATACCCCACGGCAGTACACAGATACCCCACGGCAGTACACAGATACCCCACGGCAGTACACAGATACCCCACGGCAGTACACAGATACCCCACGGCAGTACACAGATACCCCACGGCAGTACACAGATACCCCACGGCAGTACACAGACACCCCACGGCAGTACACAGACACCCCACAGCAGTACACAGACACCCCACAGCACCACACAGACACACCACAGCACCACACGGACACCCCACAGCAATACACAGACACCCCACAGCAATACAGACACCCCACAGCAATACAGACACCACACAGACACCCCACTGCACCACACAGACACCCCACAGCACCACACAGACACCCCACAGCACCACACAAACACGCCACGGCAATACACAGACACCCCACGGCAATACACAGACACCCCACAGCAATACACAGATACCCCACAGCAATACACAGATACCCCACAGCAATACACAGACACCCCACAGCAATACACAGACACCCCACGGCAATACACAGATACCCCACAGCAATACACAGATACCCCACAGCAATACACAGACACCCCACAGCAATACACAGACACCCCACGGCAATATACAGATACCCCACGGCAATACAGATACCCCACAGCAATACACAGATACCCCACGGCAATACACAGATACCCCACGGCAATACACAGACACCCCACAGCAATACACAGACACCCCACGGCAATACACAGACACCCCACGGCAGTACACAGATACCCCACGGCAGTACACAGATACCCCACGGCAATACACAGATACCCCACGGCAATACACAGATACCCCACGGCAATACACAGACACCCCACAGCAATACACAGACACCCCACAGCAATACACAGACACCCCACAGTACCACACAGACACCCCACAGCAATACACAGACACCCCACGGCAACACACAGACACCCCACGGCAACACACAAACACGCCACAGCACCACACGGACACCCCACAGCACCACACGGACACCCCACAGCACCACACGGACACCCCACAGCACCACACGGACACCCCACAGCACCACACAGACACCCCACAGCAATACACAGACACCCCACAGCAATACACAGACACCCCACAGCAATACACAGACACCACACAGACACCCCACAGACACCCCACAGACACCACACAGACACCCCACAGCACCACACAGACACCCCACAGCACCACACAAACACGCCACGGCAATACACAGACACCCCACGGCAATACACAGACACCCCACAGCACCACACAGACACCCCACAGCAATACACAGATACCCCACAGCAATACACAGATACCCCACAACAATACACAGATACCCCACAGCAATACACAGATACCCCACAGCAATACACAGACACCCCACGGCAACACACAAACACCCCACGGTAACACACAGACACCCCACGGCAACACACAGACACCCCACGGCAACACACAGATACCCCACAGCAATACATAGACACCCCACAGCAATACACAGACACCCCACGGCATTACACAGACACCCCACGGCAATACACAGATACCCCACGGCAATACACAGATACCCCACGGCAATACACAGACACCGCAATACACAGACACCGCAATACACAGACACCCCACAGCACCACACAGACACCCCACAGCACCACACAGACACCCCACAGCAATACACAGACACCCCACGGCAATACACAGACACCCCACAGCAATACACAGATACCCCACAGCAATACACAGATACCCCGCAGCAATACACAGACACCCCACGGCAATACACAGATACCCCACAGCACCACACAGACATCCCACAGCAATACACAGATACCCCACGGCAATACACAGACACCCCACAGCAATACACAGATACCCCACGGCAATACACAGATACCCCACGGCAATACACAGACACCCCACAGCAATACACAGACACCCCACAGCAATACACAGACACCCCACAGCAATACACAGACACCCCACGGCAATACACAGATACCCCACAGCAATACACAGATACCCCACAGCAATACACAGACACCCCACAGCAATACACAGACACCCCACGGCAATACACAGACACCCCATGGCAATACACAGACACGCCACGGCAACACACAGACACGCCACGGCAACACACAGACACCCCACGGCATTACACAGACACCCCACGGCAATACACAGACACCCCATGGCAATACACAGACACCCCACGGCAATACACAGATACCCCACGGCAATACACAGACACCCCACAGCAATACACAGATACCCCACAGCAATACACAGATACCCCGCAGCAATACACAGACACCCCATGGCAATACACAGATACCCCACAGCACCACACAGACATCCCACAGCACCACACAGACATCCCACAGCACCACACAGACACCCCACAGCAACACACAGACATCCCACAGCACCACACAGACATCCCACAGCAACACACAGACACCCCACAGCACCACACAGACATCCCACAGCAACACACAGACACCCCACAGCACCGCACAGACATCCCACAGCACCACACAGACATCCCACAGCAACACACAGACATCCCACAGCACCACACAGACATCCCACAGCAACACACAGACATCTTACAGCAACACACAGACACCCCACAGCACCACACAGACATCCCACAGCAACACACAGACATCCCACAGCACCACACAGACATCCCACAGCATCCCACAGCACCACACAGACATCCCACAGCACCACACAGACACGCCACGGCAACACACAGACACCCCACAGCAACACACAGACACGCCACGGCAACACACAGACACGCCACAGCAACACACAGACACGCCACAGCAACACACAGACATGCCACAGCAACACACAGACACGCCACAGCAATACACAGATACCCCACAGCAACACACAGATACCCCACGGCAACACACAGATACCCCACGGCAACACACAGACATCCCAGAGCAACACACAGACACCCCACGGCAACACACAGATACCCCACGGCAGTACAGACACCCCACAGCAGTACACAGACACCCCACAGCAGTACACAGATACCCCACAGCAGTACACAGACACCCCACAGCAGTACACAGACACCCCACGGCAGTACACAGACACCCCACATCAGTACACAGACACCCCACAGCAGTACACAGATACCCCACGGCAGTACACAGACACCCCACGGCAGTACACAGATACCCCACGGCAATACACAGATACCCCACGGCAGTACACAGATACCCCACGGCAGTACACAGACACCCCACGGCAGTACACAGATACCCCACGGCAATACACAGATACCCCACGGCAGTACACAGATACCCCACGGCAGTACAGACACCCCACAGCAGTACACAGACACCCCACAGCAGTACACAGACACCCCACGGCAGTACACAGACACCCCACGGCAGTACACGGACACCCCACAGCACCACACGGACACCCCACAGCAATACACAGACACCCCACAGCAATACACAGACACCCCACAGCAATACACAGACACCACACAGACACCCCACAGCACCACACAGACACCCCACAGCACCACACAGACACCCCACAGCACCACACAGACACCCCACAGCACCACACAGAAGCAACACACAGACACCCCACGGCAACACACAGATACCCCACAGCAATACACAGACACCCCACAGCAATACACAGACACCCCACGGCAATACACAGACACCCCACAGCACCACACAGACGCAACACACAGACACCCCACGGCAACACACAGATACCCCACGGCAATACACAGATACCCCACGGCAATACACAGATACCCCACGGCAGTACACAGATACCCCACAGCAATACACAGACACCCCACGGCAACACACAGACACCCCACAGCAACACACAGACACCCCACGGCAACACACAAACACGCCACGGCAACACAACAAACACGCCACGGCAACACACAAACACGTCACGGCAACACACAAACACCCCACGGCAACACACAAACACCCCACGGCAACACACAAACACGCCACGACAACACACAAACACCCCACGACAACACACAAACACGCCACGGCAACCCACAAACACGCCACGGCAACACACAAACACGCCACGGCAACACACAAACACGCCGCGGCAACACACAAACACGCCACGGCTAGGGCTGTACCGGATTCAAATTTTTGAAATCCGGCCGGAGCCGGATTTGGCCGGATTTATGAAGTGAGATCCGGCCGGAGCCGGAGCCGGAGCCGGATTTACAAATAAAAAAATAAAAATAAAATAACATACTACATGACTTGACTTAGGTGAGTGGAGTCAATCGACTGTTCATTACTGCAGTTCATTACTATAGACATGACAATGATGACATATACTCATATTAAATCATTTAAATGTAAAATAATTACATTCACAGTAGAATAAGTAATTAAGTAATATTACGTTCCATAAGTTCAAGATGAAACATAATACATAAGCACATAATGCTAATTTAGTAATTTTAATTGTTAGTTTTCAGTTTTTAGTTTTCACATTGTTTTCAGTTGGCAAATTATCAGCTCAGTTACAACTCACAACAACAGTACACTGAACAGATTGAATTTATTGAAATACATTCATTTAGTAATTTCACTATTTCAGTCAGTCTTCATTATGGCTGTGAAGTTGAACTCTCAGAGTCAAGAAGAGACGAGTTGTATTTCAGGAAAATCAACGTCTCCGCATTTTCTGGTAAAAGGGTACTACGGTGGTCAGTGATAATGTCTCCTGCAGTACTGAACAGCCTTTCCGATGGCACACTTGTAGGTGGTGGTGCAAGAAATACCTGCGCCAGTCTAGCCATGCTTGGAAATCTTTGCTTATTGGCATGCCACCATGAAACTGGATCTGACTGTCGAGTTTGAAGTGGCTCTGACAGGTACTGTATCACCTCAGTGTTAATGCTGTTGCCTTCGGCACTTGCAGAACGATCTGCGGTGGGATTTTCCTCGACAATTGTGTCAAAACAGCTCCATAGGCTGGACTCGTACTGTGTGGCAGTGCTCACAGAAGTCAAAACACTAGTACTACTACTACTAATAGTAGCTGATGGATCCTGTGGACTGACTGTGTTTGCTGAATCAATAATGGAGTTAGCTGCTAACAGCAGATGGGCTCGTGCATCACTTCTACCACGTTCGGAGAAGAAGCACAGCTTGAATCGAGGATCCAGTAGTGTGGCACAGGTGTAAATACTGTTGGATTCAATGTCCGCAAATCTGCTGCTAACAGCTTCAAGCAGGGCTGCTTTCATAGTTTTGATCCCAGCATCACTACCTTCTTTCTGGAGGAAAGCCATGAGTGTTTTCACTAATGGGATCACAACTGATATTGATGCCTGAGCTGCACTTATTTCACGTGTGATTTCTTCAAATGGTGCCAAAGTAGCTACCACATTCTCCGTGACTGCCCACTGTTGTGCCGTTAGCCCAGTTACCGAATCAATTTCAAAATTTTCAACACAGTACAGGCTGATGCTGCGCCGTTGTTCTAACAGACGTCGTAACATATAGAACGTTGAGTTCCATCGTGTTGTCACGTCCTGGATAAGCTGATGTTGTGGTAGGTTTAATTCATTTTGAAGTTCATGCAAACGACTGGTTGCTGAAGAAGAGTGTTTGAAATGTCCTACCAATTTTCTTCCAGTACTGATGATGCCAGAAACATACTTTTGACTCAAAAGACCATCACGCACACACAGCTGCAGTGTGTGTGCAAAACATCCAACACTTGAATAGCTGCCATCACGAAAGCATTTGGCAATGTTGAATGCATTGTCTCTCACAACAACATGGCACTTCTCACGTGCAATTGACCACTCATCCAGCATCATTTCAAAATGTGCAAGCAAGTTTGTGGCCGTGTGATGTTCATCAAATGCAGTACAATGGAAGACTACACTGCGGTGAACGAAGGAGTCTGTTAACCAATGGCCAGTGAGGCCCATAAATGACTGAGTGGTGTGTTCAGCTGTCCACGTATCTGTTGTGAATGATATGTAATCAGTGTCAGATATCATTGCTGCAATTTTTACCTTCAGACGTTTACACATGTCAGGAATGATATGTTCAGCAAAGTACTTTCTTGAAGGCAATTCATACCTTTTTTCCATTGTATGCATCAACTCTCTGAAACCTGGTCGTTCCACTACTTGAAAAGGCTCCATATCTATGGCTATCATTCGGGCTACGGCAGCATGAATGCGTTTAGCATTGGGACTGTTGATGTCCCAAATTTTGGCCCGGTCCCATGCCTGCACAATTGACTGCTGGGTACTGCTGCTTGCTTTGTGCAAACACGGTCCCAGATTCATCATAGATGTGGTCGCCAATACACTGGCCTTCAGTGATGCTTTCTTTTCCATCATTTCGTCATAGCTTTTCTTGTGCATCGATCGCAAATGGGTCTGCATTGATGATGTTGAGAAGTCTTTGGGGCGATCTGATCGTCCACGCGATAACTGTTTGTCACACAACTTACATATTACCTTCGCTGAATCATCGTCTTTAACCTTGAAGTAATCCCAAACGGCGCTGTATGACTTAGATTTTGATGCCATTTTATTTTATGGGCAAGACCAAAGAAATTTACGAAAATAAATATTCAAGTCCCACAAACTCATGAAGTAATGCACCATTAAAATTCAAAATGAGTGTTTTTTTTCTTAAAATTCTTATTTACATCAGCAAGAAATAGTAAACCGGAAGTGCTACTGTGCTATTGCCTAAAATTCGGCTTGGCCTCATGAAACATGTACAGAAAATTCACGTGACTAGGCAACACAAATCCGGCCTAAATCCGGCAACATTGGACCGGAGCCGGAGCCGAAGCCGGATTTGTAAAAATGGCCGGATTCCGGATTTGCCGGAGCCGGAGCCGAAATCCGGTACACCCCTAGCCACGGCAACACACAAACACGCCACGGCAACACACAAACACGCCACGGCAACACACAAACACGCCACGGCAACACACAAACACCCCACGGCAACACACAAACACCCCACGGCAACACACAAACACCTCACGGCAACACACAAACACCCCACGGCAACACACAAACACCCCATGGCAACACACAAACACCCCATGGCAACACACAAACACCCCATGGCAACACACAAACACCCCATGGCAACACACAAACACCCCACGGCAACACACAAAGACACAAAGACACCACGGCAACACACAAACACGCCACGGCAACACAACAAACACGCCACGGCATCACACAAACACCCCACGGCAACACACAAACACGCCACGGCAACACACAAACACCCCACGGCAACACACAAACACCCCACGGCAACACACAAAGACACAAAGACACCACGGCAACACACAAACACGCCACGGCAACACACAAACACCCCACGGCAACACACAAAGACACAAAGACACCACGGCAACACACAAACACGCCACGGCAACACACAAACACCCCACGGCAACACACAAACACCCCATGGCAACACACAAACACCCCATGGCAACACACAAACACCCCATGGCAACACACAAACACCCCATGGCAACACACAAACACCCCACGGCAACACACAAAGACACAAAGACACCACGGCAACACACAAACACGCCACGGCAACACAACAAACACGCCACGGCAACACACAAACACCCCACGGCAACACACAAACACCCCACGGCAACACACAAACACGCCACGGCAACACACAAACACCCCACGGCAACACACAAACACGCCACGGCAACCCACAAACACCCCACGGCAACACACAAACACGCCACGGCAACCCACAAACACCCCACGGCAACACACAAACACGCCACGGCAACACACAAACACCCCACGGCAACACACAAACACGCCACGGCAACACACAGATACCCCACAGCACCACACAGACATCCCACAGCACCACACAGACACCCCACAGCAGTACACAGACACCCCACAGCAATACACAGACACCCCACAGCAATACACAGACACCCCACAGCAGTACACAGACACCCCACAGCAATACACAAGCACCACACAGACACCCCACGGCAATACACAGACACCCCATGGCAATACACAGACACGCCACGGCAACACACAGACACCCCACGGCATTACACAGACACCCCACGGCAATACACAGACACCCCATGGCAATACACAGACACCCCACGGCAATACACAGATACCCAACGGCAATACACAGACACCCCACAGCAATACACAGATACCCCACAGCAATACACAGATACCCCGCAGCAATACACAGACACCCCACGGCAATACACAGATACCCCACAGCACCACACAGACATCCCACAGCACCACACAGACATCCCACAGCACCACACAGACACCCCACAGCAACACACAGACATCCCACAGCACCACACAGACATCCCACAGCAACACACAGACATCCCACAGCAACACACAGACATCCCACAGCAACACACAGACACCCCACAGCACCGCACAGACATCCCACAGCACCACACAGACATCCCACAGCACCACACAGACACCCCACAGCAACACACAGACATCCCACAGCACCACACAGACATCCCACAGCAACACACAGACATCTTACAGCAACACACAGACACCCCACAGCACCACACAGACATCCCACAGCAACACACAGACACCCCACAGCACCACACAGACATCCCACAGCACCACACAGACACCACACAGACATCCCACAGCACCACACAGACATCCCACAGCACCACACAGACACCCCACAGCAACACACAGACACCCCACAGCAACACACAGACACCCCACAGCAACACACACACACCCCACAGCAACACACAGACACGCCACGGCAACACACAGACACGCCACGGCAACACACAGACACCCCACAGCAACACACAGACACGCCACGGCAACACACAGACACGCCACAGCAACACACAGACACGCCACAGCAACACACAGACACGCCACAGCAACACACAGACACGCCACAGCAATACACAGATACCCCACAGCAACACACAGATACCCCACGGCAACACACAGATACCCCACGGCAACACACAGACATCCCAGAGCAACACACAGACACCCCAGAGCAACACACAGACACCCCACGGCAACACACAGATACCCCACGGCAGTACAGACACCCCACAGCAGTACACAGACACCCCACAGCAGTACACAGATACCCCACAGCAGTACACAGACACCCCACAGCAGTACACAGACACCCCACGGCAGTACACAGACACCCCACATCAGTACACAGACACCCCACAGCAGTACACAGACACCCCACGGCAGTACACAGATACCCCACGGCAATACACAGATACCCCACGGCAGTACACAGATACCCCACGGCAGTACACAGACACCCCACGGCAGTACACAGATACCCCACGGCAATACACAGATACCCCACGGCAGTACACAGATACCCCACATCAGTACACAGATACCCCACATCAGTACACAGATACCCCACGGCAGTACACAGATACCCCACAGCAGTACACAGATACCCCACAGCAGTACACAGACACCCCACAGCAGTACACAGACACCCCACAGCAGTACACAGATACCCCACATCAGTAAACAGACACCCCACAGCAGTACACACACCCCACAGCAGTACACAGACACCCCACGGCAGTACACAGACACCCCACAGCACCACACGGACACCCCACAGCACCACACGGACACCCCACAGCAATACACAGACACCCCACAGCAATACAGACACCCCACAGCAATACACAGACACCCCACAGCACCACACAGACACCCCACAGCACCACACAGACACCCCACAGCACCACACAGACGCAACACACAGACACCCCACGGCAACACACAGATACCCCACAGCAATACACAGACACCCCACAGCAATACACAGACACCCCACGGCAATACACAGACACCCCACAGCACCACACAGACACCCCACAGCACCACACAGACGCAACACACAGACACCCCACGGCAACACACAGATACCCCACGGCAATACACAGATACCCCACGGCAGTACACAGATACCCCACAGCAATACACAGACACCCCACGGCAACACACAGACACCCCACAGCGACACACAGACACCCCACAGCACCACACAGACACCCCACAGCAATACAGACACCCCACAGCAATACACAGACACCACACAGACACCACACAGACACCCCACAGCACCACACAGCACCACACAGACACCCCACAGCACCACACAGACACCCCACGGCAATACACAGACACCCCACGGCAATACACAGACACCCCACAGAAACACACAGATACCCCACAGCAACACACAGACACCCCACGGCAACACACAGACACCCCACGGCAACAAACAGACACCTCACGGCAACACACAGACACCTCACGGCAACACACAGACACCCCACGGCAACACACAGACACCCCACGGCAACACACAGATACCCCAGAGCAACACACAGACACCTCACGGCAACACACAGACACCCCACGGCAACACACAGACACCCCACGGCAACACACAGACACCCCACGGCAACACACAAACACGCCACGGCAACACAACAAACACGCCACGGCAACACACAAACACGCCACGGCAACACACAAACACCCCACGGCAACACACAAACACCCCACGGCAACACACAAACACGCCACGACAACACACAAACACCCCACGACAACCCACAAACACGCCACGGCAACCCACAAACACGCCACGGCAACACACAAACACGCCACGGCAACACACAAACACGCCGCGGCAACACACAAACACGCCACGGCAACACACAAACACGCCACGGCAACACACAAACACGCCACGGCAACACACAAACACCCCACGGCAACACACAAACACCCCACGGCAACACACAAACACCCCACGGCAACACACAAACACCCCATGGCAACACACAAACACCCCTCGGCAACACACAAACACGCCACGGCAACACACAAACACCCCACGGCAACACACAAACACGCCACGACAACACACAAACACGCCACGGCAACACACAAACACGCCACGGCAACACACAAACACCCCACGGCAACACACAAACACGCCACGACAACACACAAACACGCCACGGCAACACACAAACACGCCACGGCAACACACAAACACGCCACGGCAACACACAAACACGCCAAGGCAACACACAAACACCTCACGGCAACACACAAACACCCCACGGCAACACACAAACACGCCAAGGCAACACACAAACACCTCACGGCAACACACAAACACCCCATGGCAACACAAACACCTCACGGCAACACACAAACACCCCATGGCAACACACAAACACGCCACGGCAACACACAAACACCCCATGGCAACACACAAACACCCCACGGCAACACACAAACACGCCACGGCAACACACAAACACCCCATGGCAACACACAAACACCTCATGGCAACACACAAACACCCCATGGCAACACACAAACACGCCAAGGCAACACACAAACACCTCACGGCAACACACAAACACCCCATGGCAACACAAACACCTCACGGCAACACACAAACACCCCATGGCAACACACAAACACGCCACGGCAACACACAAACACCCCATGGCAACACACACACCCCATGGCAACACACAAACACCCCATGGCAACACACAAACACCCCATGGCAACACATAAACACCCCATGGCAACACACAAACACCCCATGGCAACACACAAACACGCCAAGGCAACACACAAACACCTCACGGCAACACACAAACACCCCACGGCAACACACAAACACCCCATGGCAACACACAAACACGCCACGGCAACACACAAACACCCCATGGCAACACACAAACACGCCACGGCAACACACAAACACCCCATGGCAACACACAAACACCCCATGGCAACACACAAACACCCCATGGCAACACACAAACACCCCACGGCAACACACAAAGACACCACGGCAACACACAAACACGCCACGGCAACACAACAAACACGCCACGGCAACACACAAACACCCCACGGCAACACACAAACACGCCACGGCAACACACAAACACCCCACGGCAACACACAAACATGCCACGGCAACACACAAACACCCCACGGCAACACACAAACACGCCACGGCAACACACAAACACGCCACGGCAACACACAAACACGCCACGGCAACCCACAAACACCCCACGGCAACACACAAAGACACCACGGCAACACACAAACACGCCACGGCAACACAACAAACACGCCACGGCAACACACAAACACGCCACGGCAACCCACAAACACCCCACGGCAACACACAAACACGCCACGGCAACACACAAACACGCCACGGCAACACACAAACACCCCACGGCAACACACAAACACGCCACGGCAACACACAGATACCCCACAGCACCACACAGACATCCCACAGCACCACACAGACACCCCACAGCAGTACACAGACACCCCACAGCAATACACAGACACCCCACAGCAATACACAGACACCCCACAGCAGTACACAGACACCCCACAGCAATACACAGACACCCCACAGCAATACACAAGCACCACACAGACACCCCACGGCAATACACAGACACCCCATGGCAATACACAGACACGCCACGGCAACACACAGACACGCCACGGCAACACACAGACACCCCACGGCATTACACAGACACCCCACGGCAATACACAGACACCCCATGGCAATACACAGACACCCCACGGCAATACACAGATACCCCACGGCAATACACAGACACCCCACAGCAATACACAGATACCCCACAGCAATACACAGACACCCCACGGCAATACACAGATACCCCACAGCACCACACAGACATCCCACAGCACCACACAGACACCCCACAGCAGTACACAGACACCCCACAGCAATACACAGACACCCCACAGCAATACACAGACACCCCACAGCAGTACACAGACACCCCACAGCAGTACACAGACACCCCACAGCAATACACAGACACCCCACAGCAATACACAAGCACCACACAGACACCCCACGGCAATACACAGACACCCCATGGCAATACACAGACACGCCACGGCAACACACAGACACGCCACGGCAACACACAGACACCCCACGGCATTACACAGACACCCCACGGCAATACACAGACACCCCATGGCAATACACAGACACCCCACGGCAATACACAGATACCCCACGGCAATACACAGACACCCCACAGCAATACACAGATACCCCACAGCAATACACAGATACCCCGCAGCAATACACAGACACCCCACGGCAATACACAGATACCCCACAGCACCACACAGACATCCCACAGCACCACACAGACATCCCACAGCACCACACAGACACCCCACAGCAACACACAGACATCCCACAGCACCACACAGACATCCCACAGCAACACACAGACATCCCACAGCAACACACAGACATCCCACAGCAACACACAGACACCCCACAGCACCGCACAGACATCCCACAGCACCACACAGACATCCCACAGCACCACACAGACACCCCACAGCAACACACAGACATCCCACAGCACCACACAGACATCCCACAGCAACACACAGACATCTTACAGCAACACACAGACACCCCACAGCACCACACAGACATCCCACAGCAACACACAGACACCCACAGCACCACACAGACATCCCACAGCACCACACAGACACCACACAGACATCCCACAGCACCACACAGACATCCCACAGCACCACACAGACACCCCACAGCAACACACAGACACCCCACATCAACACACACACACCCCACAGCAACACACAGACACGCCACGGCAACACACAGACACGCCACGGCAACACACAGACACCCCACAGCAACACACAGACACGCCATGGCAACACACAGACACGCCACAGCAACACACAGACACGCCACAGCAACACACAGACACGCCACAGCAACACACAGACACGCCACAGCAATACACAGATACCCCACGGCAACACACAGATACCCCACGGCAACACACAGACATCCCAGAGCAACACACAGACACCCCAGAGCAACACACAGACACCCCAGAGCAACACACAGACACCCCACGGCAACACACAGACACCCCACGGCAGTACACAGATACCCCACAGCAGTACACAGACACCCCACGGCAGTACACAGACACCCCACGGCAGTACACAGACATCCCACGGCAGTACACAGATACCCCACGGCAGTACACAGACACCCCACGGCAGTACACAGACACCCCACAGCAACACACAGACACGCCACGGCAACACACAGACACCCCACGGCAGTACACAGACATCCCACGGCAGTACACAGACACCCCACAGCAGTACACAGACACCCCACGGCAGTACACAGACACCCCACAGCAACACACAGACACGCCACAGCAACACACAGACACGCCACAGCAACACACAGACACGCCACAGCAACACACAGACACGCCACAGCAATACACAGATACCCCACGGCAACACACAGATACCCCACGGCAACACACAGATACCCCACGGCAACACACAGATACCCCACGGCAACACACAGACATCCCAGAGCAACACACAGACACCCCACGGCAGTACACAGATACCCCACAGCAGTACACAGACACCCCACGGCAGTACACAGACACCCCACGGCAGTACACAGACATCCCACGGCAGTACACAGATACCCCACGGCAGTACACAGACACCCCACAGCAGTACACAGACACCCCACGGCAGTACACAGACACCCCACAGCACCACAGATACCCCACGGCACCACACAGATACCCCACGGCACCACACAGATACCCCACAGCAGTACACAGATACCCCACAGCAGTACACAGACACCCCACAGCAGTACACAGACACCCCACGGCAGTACACAGACACCCCACATCAGTACACAGACACCCCACAGCAGTACACAGATACCCCACGGCAGTACACAGACACCCCACGGCAGTACACAGATACCCCACGGCAATACACAGATACCCCACGGCAGTACACAGATACCCCACGGCAGTACACAGACACCCCACGGCAGTACACAGATACCCCACAGCACCACACGGACACCCCACAGCACCACACGGACACCCCACAGCAATACACAGACACCCCACAGCAATACAGACACCCCACAGCAATACACAGACACCACACAGACACCCCACAGCATCACACAGACACCCCACAGCACCACACAGACACCCCACAGCACCACACAGACACCCCACAGCACCACACAGACGCAACACACAGACACCCCACGGCAACACACAGATACCCCACAGCAATACACAGACACCCCACAGCAATACACAGACACCCCACGGCAATACACAGACACCCCACGGCAATACACAGACACCCCACAGCAATACACAGACTCCCCGCAGCAATACACAGATACCCCGCAGCAATACACAGATACCCCACAGCAATACACAGACACCCCACAGCAATACACAGACACCCCACAGCAATACACAGATACCCCACGGCAATACACAGATACCCCACAGCAATACACAGACACCCCACAGCAATACACAGACACCCCACAGCACCACACAGACACCTTACAGCACCACACAGATACCCCACAGCACCACACAGACACCCCACAGCAATACACAGACACCCCGCAGCAATACACAGACACCCCACGGCAATACACAGACACCCCACGGCAATACACAGACACCCCACGGCAATACACAGACACCCCACGGCAATACACAGACACCCCACGGCAATACACAGATACCCCACGGCAATACACAGATACCCCACGGCAATACACAGATACCCCACGGCAATACACAGATACCCCACGGCAATACACAGACACCCCACAGCAATACACAGACACCCCACAGCACCACACAGACACCCCACAGCAATACACAGACACCCCACGGCAACACACAGACACCCCACGGCAACACACAAACACGCCACAGCACCACACGGACACCCCACAGCACCACACAGAGACCCCACAGCACCACACAGACACCCCTCAGCAATACACAGACACCACACAGACACCCCACAGCAATACACAGACACCCCACAGCACCACACAGACACCCCACAGCACCACACAAACACGCCACGGCAATACACAGACACCCCACGGCAATACACAGACACCCCACGGCAATACACAGACACCCCACAGCACCACACAGACACCCCACAGCAATACACAGATACCCCACAGCAATACACAGATACCCCACAGCAATACACAGATACCCCACGGCAATACACAGACACCCCACGGCAATATACAGATACCCCACGGCAATACACAGATACCCCACAGCAGTACACAGATACCCCACGGCAGTATACAGACACCCCACAGCAGTACACAGACACCCCACGGCAATACACATATACCCCACGGCAATACACATATACCCCACGGCAGTACACATATACCCCACAGCAACACACAGATACCCCACGGCAATATACAGATACCCCACAGCAGTACACAGATACCCCACGGCAGTACACAGATACCCCACAGCAGTACACAGATACCCCACAGCAGTACACAGACACCCACAGCAGTACACAGACACCCCACAGCAGTACACAGACACCCCACAGCAGTACACAGACACCCCACAGCAGTACACAGACACCCCACGGCAATACACAGATACCCCACGGCAGTACACAGATACCCCACGGCAGTACACAGACATCCCACGGCAGTACACAGACACCCCACAGCAGTACACAGACACCCCACGGCAGTACACAGACACCCCACAGCAACACACAGACACGCCACGGCAACACACAGACACGCCACAGCAACACACAGACACGCCACAGCAACACACAGACACGCCACAGCAACACACAGACACGCCACAACAATACACAGATACCCCACAGCAACACACAGATACCCCACGGCAACACACAGATACCCCACGGCAACACACAGACATCCCAGAGCAACACACAGACACCCCAGAGCAACACACAGACACCCCACGGCAGTACACAGATACCCCACAGCAGTACACAGACACCCCACGGCAGTACACAGACACCCCACGGCAGTACACAGACATCCCACGGCAGTACACAGATACCCCACGGCAGTACACAGACACCCCACAGCAGTACACAGACACCCCACGGCAGTACACAGACACCCCACGGCAGTACACAGACACCCCAGAGCAACACACAGACACCCCAGAGCAACACACAGATACCCCACGGCAGTACACAGACACCCCACGGCAGTACACAGATACCCCACGGCAATACACAGATACCCCACGGCAGTACACAGATACCCCACGGCAGTACACAGACACCCCACGGCAGTACACAGACACCCCACGGCAGTACACACACACCCCACGGCAGTACACAGATACCCCACGGCAGTACACAGATACCCCACGGCAGTACACAGATACCCCACAGCAGTACACAGACACCCCACAGCAGTACACGGACACCCCACAGCACCACACAGACACCCCACAGCAATACACAGACACCCCACAGCAATACAGACACCCCACAGCAATACACAGACACCACACAGACACCCCACAGCACCACACAGACACCCCACAGCAATACACAGATACCCCACAGCAATATACAGACACCCCACAGCAATACACAGACACCCCACAGCAATACACAGATACCCCACGGCAACACACAAACACGCCACGGCAACCCACAAACACCCCACGGCAACACACAAACACGCCACGGCAACACACAAACACGCCACAGCACCACACGGACACCCCACAGCACCACACAGAGACCCCACAGCACCACACAGACACCCCTCAGCAATACACAGACACCACACAGACACCCCACAGCAATACACAGACACCCCACAGCACCACACAGACACCCCACAGCACCACACAGACACCCCACAGCACCACACAAACACGCCACGGCAATACACAGACACCCCACGGCAATACACAGACACCCCACAGCACCACACAGACACCCCACAGCAATACACAGATACCCCACAGCAATACACAGATACCCCACAGCAATACACAGATACCCCACGGCAATACACAGACACCCCACGGCAATATACAGATACCCCACGGCAATACACAGATACCCCACGGCAGTACACAGATACCCCACGGCAATACACAGATACCCCACGGCAATACACAGATACCCCACGGCAATACACAGACACCCCACGGCACCACACAGATACCCCACAGCAGTACACAGATACCCCACGGCAGTACACAGATACCCCACGGCAGTACACAGATACCCCACAGCACCACACAGACACCCCACGGCACCACACAGATACCCCACAGCACCACACAGATACCCCACAGCACCACACAGATACCCCACAGTAATACACAGACACCCCACAGCACCACACAGATACCCCATGGCACCACACAGATACCCCACGGCACCACACAGATACCCCACGGCACCACACAGATACCCCACTGCACCACACAGATACCCCACAGCACCACAGATACCCCACGGCACCACACAGACACCCCACGGCACCACACAGATACCCCACGGCAGTACACAGACACCCCACAACAGTACACAGACACCCACAGCAGTACACAGACACCCACAGCAGTACACAGACACCCCACAGCAGTACACAGACACCCCACGGCAATACACAGATACCCCACGGCAGTACACAGATACCCCACGGCAGTACACAGATACCCCACGGCAGTACACAGACATCCCACGGCAGTACACAGACACCCCACAGCAGTACACAGACACGCCACGGCAACACACAGACACGCCACAGCAACACACAGACACGCCACAGCAACACACAGACACGCCACAGCAACACACAGACACGCCACAACAATACACAGATACCCCACAGCAACACACAGATACCCCACGGCAACACACAGATACCCCACGGCAACACACAGACATCCCAGAGCAACACACAGACACCCCAGAGCAACACACAGACACCCCAGAGCAACACACAGACACCCCACGGCAGTACACAGATACCCCACAGCAGTACACAGACACCCCACGGCAGTACACAGACACCCCACGGCAGTACACAGACACCCCACGGCAGTACACAGACATCCCACGGCAGTACACAGATACCCCACGGTAGTACACAGACACCCCACAGCAGTACACAGACACCCCACGGCAGTACACAGACACCCCACGGCAACACACAGACATCCCAGAGCAACACACAGACACCCCAGAGCAACACACAGATACCCCACGGCAGTACACAGACACCCCACGGCAGTACACAGATACCCCACGGCAATACACAGATACCCCACGGCAGTACACAGATACCCCACGGCAGTACACAGACACCCCACGGCAGTACACAGACACCCCACGGCAGTACACACACACCCCACGGCAGTACACAGATACCCCACGGCAGTACACAGATACCCCACGGCAGTACACAGATACCCCACAGCAGTACACAGACACCCCACAGCAGTACACAGACACCCCACAGCACCACACGGACACCCCACAGCACCACACAGACACCCCACAGCAATACAGACACCCCACAGCAATACACAGACACCACACAGACACCCCACAGCACCACACAGACACCCCACAGCAATACACAGATACCCCACAGCAATATACAGACACCCCACAGCAATACACAGACACCCCACAGCAATACACAGATACCCCACGGCAACACACAAACACGCCACGGCAACCCACAAACACCCCACGGCAACACACAAACACGCCACGGCAACACACAAACACGCCACAGCACCACACGGACACCCCACAGCACCACACAGAGACCCCACAGCACCACACAGACACCCCTCAGCAATACACAGACACCACACAGACACCCCACAGCAATACACAGACACCCCACAGCACCACACAGACACCCCACAGCACCACACAGACACCCCACAGCACCACACAAACACGCCACGGCAATACACAGACACCCCACGGCAATACACAGACACCCCACAGCACCACACAGACACCCCACAGCAATACACAGATACCCCACAGCAATACACAGATACCCCACAGCAATACACAGATACCCCACGGCAATACACAGACACCCCACGGCAATATACAGATACCCCACGGCAATACACAGATACCCCACGGCAGTACACAGATACCCCACGGCAATACACAGATACCCCACGGCAATACACAGATACCCCACGGCAATACACAGACACCCCACGGCACCACACAGATACCCCACAGCAGTACACAGATACCCCACGGCAGTACACAGATACCCCACGGCAGTACACAGATACCCCACAGCACCACACAGACACCCCACGGCACCACACAGATACCCCACAGCACCACACAGATACCCCACAGCACCACACAGACATCCCACAGCACCACACAGACACCCCACAGCAACACACAGACATCCCACAGCACCACACAGACATCCCACAGCAACACACAGACATCCCACAGCAACACACAGACATCCCACAGCAACACACAGACACCCCACAGCACCGCACAGACATCCCACAGCACCACACAGACATCCCACAGCACCACACAGACACCCCACAGCAACACACAGACATCCCACAGCACCACACAGACATCTTACAGCAACACACAGACACCCCACAGCACCACACAGACATCCCACAGCAACACACAGACACCCACAGCACCACACAGACATCCCACAGCACCACACAGACACCACACAGACATCCCACAGCACCACACAGACATCCCACAGCACCACACAGACACCCCACAGCAACACACAGACACCCCACATCAACACACACACACCCCACAGCAACACACAGACACGCCACGGCAACACACAGACACGCCACGGCAACACACAGACACCCCACAGCAACACACAGACACGCCATGGCAACACACAGACACGCCACAGCAACACACAGACACGCCACAGCAACACACAGACACGCCACAGCAACACACAGACACGCCACAGCAATACACAGATACCCCACGGCAACACACAGATACCCCACGGCAACACACAGACATCCCAGAGCAACACACAGACACCCCAGAGCAACACACAGACACCCCAGAGCAACACACAGACACCCCACGGCAACACACAGACACCCCACGGCAGTACACAGATACCCCACAGCAGTACACAGACACCCCACGGCAGTACACAGACACCCCACGGCAGTACACAGACATCCCACGGCAGTACACAGATACCCCACGGCAGTACACAGACACCCCACGGCAGTACACAGACACCCCACAGCAACACACAGACACGCCACGGCAACACACAGACACCCCACGGCAGTACACAGACATCCCACGGCAGTACACAGACACCCCACGGCAGTACACAGACACCCCACAGCAACACACAGACACGCCACAGCAACACACAGACACGCCACAGCAACACACAGACACGCCACAGCAACACACAGACACGCCACAGCAATACACAGATACCCCACGGCAACACACAGATACCCCACGGCAACACACAGATACCCCACGGCAACACACACATACCCCACGGCAACACACAGACATCCCAGAGCAACACACAGACACCCCACGGCAGTACACAGATACCCCACAGCAGTACACAGACACCCCACGGCAGTACACAGACACCCCACGGCAGTACACAGACATCCCACGGCAGTACACAGATACCCCACGGCAGTACACAGACACCCCACAGCAGTACACAGACACCCCACGGCAGTACACAGACACCCCACAGCACCACAGATACCCCACGGCACCACACAGATACCCCACGGCACCACACAGATACCCCACAGCAGTACACAGATACCCCACAGCAGTACACAGACACCCCACAGCAGTACACAGACACCCCACGGCAGTACACAGACACCCCACATCAGTACACAGACACCCCACAGCAGTACACAGATACCCCACGGCAGTACACAGACACCCCACGGCAGTACACAGATACCCCACGGCAATACACAGATACCCCACGGCAGTACACAGATACCCCACGGCAGTACACAGACACCCCACGGCAGTACACAGATACCCCACAGCACCACACGGACACCCCACAGCACCACACGGACACCCCACAGCAATACACAGACACCCCACAGCAATACAGACACCCCACAGCAATACACAGACACCACACAGACACCCCACAGCATCACACAGACACCCCACAGCACCACACAGACACCCCACAGCACCACACAGACACCCCACAGCACCACACAGACGCAACACACAGACACCCCACGGCAACACACAGATACCCCACAGCAATACACAGACACCCCACAGCAATACACAGACACCCCACGGCAATACACAGACACCCCACGGCATTACACAGACACCCCACGGCAATACACAGACACCCCACAGCAATACACAGACTCCCCGCAGCAATACACAGATACCCCGCAGCAATACACAGATACCCCACAGCAATACACAGACACCCCACAGCAATACACAGACACCCCACAGCAATACACAGATACCCCACGGCAATACACAGATACCCCACAGCAATACACAGACACCCCACAGCAATACACAGACACCCCACAGCACCACACAGACACCTTACAGCACCACACAGATACCCCACAGCACCACACAGACACCCCACAGCAATACACAGACACCCCGCAGCAATACACAGACACCCCACGGCAATACACAGACACCCCACGGCAATACACAGACACCCCACGGCAATACACAGACACCCCACGGCAATACACAGATACCCCACGGCAATACACAGATACCCCACGGCAATACACAGATACCCCACGGCAATACACAGACACCCCACAGCAATACACAGACACCCCACAGCACCACACAGACACCCCACAGCAATACACAGACACCCCACGGCAACACACAGACACCCCACGGCAACACACAAACACGCCACAGCACCACACGGACACCCCACAGCACCACACAGAGACCCCACAGCACCACACAGACACCCCTCAGCAATACACAGACACCACACAGACACCCCACAGCAATACACAGACACCCCACAGCACCACACAGACACCCCACAGCACCACACAAACACGCCACGGCAATACACAGACACCCCACGGCAATACACAGACACCCCACGGCAATACACAGACACCCCACAGCACCACACAGACACCCCACAGCAATACACAGATACCCCACAGCAATACACAGATACCCCACAGCAATACACAGATACCCCACGGCAATACACAGACACCCCACGGCAATATACAGATACCCCACGGCAATACACAGATACCCCACAGCAGTACACAGATACCCCACGGCAGTATACAGACACCCCACAGCAGTACACAGACACCCCACGGCAATACACATATACCCCACGGCAATACACATATACCCCACGGCAGTACACATATACCCCACAGCAACACACAGATACCCCACGGCAATATACAGATACCCCACAGCAGTACACAGATACCCCACGGCAGTACACAGATACCCCACAGCAGTACACAGATACCCCACAGCAGTACACAGACACCCACAGCAGTACACAGACACCCCACAGCAGTACACAGACACCCCACAGCAGTACACAGACACCCCACAGCAGTACACAGACACCCCACGGCAATACACAGATACCCCACGGCAGTACACAGATACCCCACGGCAGTACACAGACATCCCACGGCAGTACACAGACACCCCACAGCAGTACACAGACACCCCACAGCAGTACACAGACACCCCACGGCAGTACACAGACACCCCACAGCAACACACAGACACGCCACGGCAACACACAGACACGCCACAGCAACACACAGACACGCCACAGCAACACACAGACACGCCACAGCAACACACAGACACGCTACAACAATACACAGATACCCCACAGCAACACACAGATACCCCACGGCAACACACAGATACCCCACGGCAACACACAGACATCCCAGAGCAACACACAGACACCCCAGAGCAACACACAGACACCCCACGGCAGTACACAGATACCCCACAGCAGTACACAGACACCCCACGGCAGTACACAGACACCCCACGGCAGTACACAGACATCCCACGGCAGTACACAGATACCCCACGGCAGTACACAGACACCCCACAGCAGTACACAGACACCCCACGGCAGTACACAGACACCCCACGGCAGTACACAGACACCCCAGAGCAACACACAGACACCCCAGAGCAACACACAGATACCCCACGGCAGTACACAGACACCCCACGGCAGTACACAGATACCCCACGGCAATACACAGATACCCCACGGCAGTACACAGATACCCCACGGCAGTACACAGACACCCCACGGCAGTACACAGACACCCCACGGCAGTACACACACACCCCACGGCAGTACACAGATACCCCACGGCAGTACACAGATACCCCACGGCAGTACACAGATACCCCACAGCAGTAGACAGACACCCCACAGCAGTACACAGACACCCCACAGCACCACACGGACACCCCACAGCACCACACAGACACCCCACAGCAATACACAGACACCCCACAGCAATACAGACACCCCACAGCAATACACAGACACCACACAGACACCCCACAGCAATACACAGATACCCCACAGCAATATACAGACACCCCACAGCAATACACAGACACCCCACAGCAATACACAGATACCCCACGGCAACACACAAACACGCCACGGCAACCCACAAACACCCCACGGCAACACACAAACACGCCACGGCAACACACAAACACGCCACAGCACCACACGGACACCCCACAGCACCACACAGAGACCCCACAGCACCACACAGACACCCCTCAGCAATACACAGACACCACACAGACACCCCACAGCAATACACAGACACCCCACAGCACCACACAGACACCCCACAGCACCACACAGACACCCCACAGCACCACACAAACACGCCACGGCAATACACAGACACCCCACGGCAATACACAGACACCCCACAGCACCACACAGACACCCCACAGCAATACACAGATACCCCACAGCAATACACAGATACCCCACAGCAATACACAGATACCCCACGGCAATACACAGACACCCCACGGCAATATACAGATACCCCACGGCAATACACAGATACCCCACGGCAGTACACAGATACCCCACGGCAATACACAGATACCCCACGGCAATACACAGATACCCCACGGCAATACACAGACACCCCACGGCACCACACAGATACCCCACAGCAGTACACAGATACCCCACGGCAGTACACAGATACCCCACGGCAGTACACAGATACCCCACAGCACCACACAGACACCCCACGGCACCACACAGATACCCCACAGCACCACACAGATACCCCACAGCACCACACAGATACCCCACAGTAATACACAGACACCCCACAGCACCACACAGATACCCCACGGCACCACACAGATACCCCACGGCACCACACAGATACCCCACGGCACCACACAGATACCCCACTGCACCACACAGATACCCCACAGCACCACAGATACCCCACGGCACCACACAGACACCCCACGGCACCACACAGATACCCCACGGCAGTACACAGACACCCCACAACAGTACACAGACACCCACAGCAGTACACAGACACCCACAGCAGTACACAGACACCCCACAGCAGTACACAGACACCCCACAGCAGTACACAGACACCCCACGGCAATACACAGATACCCCACGGCAGTACACAGATACCCCACGGCAGTACACAGACATCCCACGGCAGTACACAGACACCCCACAGCAGTACACAGACACCCCACAGCAACACACAGACACGCCACGGCAACACACAGACACGCCACAGCAACACACAGACACGCCACAGCAACACACAGACACGCCACAGCAACACACAGACACGCCACAACAATACACAGATACCCCACAGCAACACACAGATACCCCACGGCAACACACAGATACCCCACGGCAACACACAGACATCCCAGAGCAACACACAGACACCCCAGAGCAACACACAGACACCCCACGGCAGTACACAGATACCCCACAGCAGTACACAGACACCCCACGGCAGTACACAGACACCCCACGGCAGTACACAGACACCCCACGGCAGTACACAGACATCCCACGGCAGTACACAGATACCCCACGGTAGTACACAGACACCCCACAGCAGTACACAGACACCCCACGGCAGTACACAGACACCCCACGGCAACACACAGACATCCCAGAGCAACACACAGACACCCCAGAGCAACACACAGATACCCCACGGCAGTACACAGACACCCCACGGCAGTACACAGATACCCCACGGCAATACACAGATACCCCACGGCAGTACACAGATACCCCACGGCAGTACACAGACACCCCACGGCAGTACACAGACACCCCACGGCAGTACACACACACCCCACGGCAGTACACAGATACCCCACGGCAGTACACAGATACCCCACGGCAGTACACAGATACCCCACAGCAGTACACAGACACCCCACAGCAGTACACAGACACCCCACAGCACCACACGGACACCCCACAGCACCACACAGACACCCCACAGCAATACAGACACCCCACAGCAATACACAGACACCACACAGACACCCCACAGCACCACACAGACACCCCACAGCAATACACAGATACCCCACAGCAATATACAGACACCCCACAGCAATACACAGACACCCCACAGCAATACACAGATACCCCACGGCAACACACAAACACGCCACGGCAACCCACAAACACCCCACGGCAACACACAAACACGCCACGGCAACACACAAACACGCCACAGCACCACACGGACACCCCACAGCACCACACAGAGACCCCACAGCACCACACAGACACCCCTCAGCAATACACAGACACCACACAGACACCCCACAGCAATACACAGACACCCCACAGCACCACACAGACACCCCACAGCACCACACAGACACCCCACAGCACCACACAAACACGCCACGGCAATACACAGACACCCCACGGCAATACACAGACACCCCACAGCACCACACAGACACCCCACAGCAATACACAGATACCCCACAGCAATACACAGATACCCCACAGCAATACACAGATACCCCACGGCAATACACAGACACCCCACGGCAATATACAGATACCCCACGGCAATACACAGATACCCCACGGCAGTACACAGATACCCCACGGCAATACACAGATACCCCACGGCAATACACAGATACCCCACGGCAATACACAGACACCCCACGGCACCACACAGATACCCCACAGCAGTACACAGATACCCCACGGCAGTACACAGATACCCCACGGCAGTACACAGATACCCCACAGCACCACACAGACACCCCACGGCACCACACAGATACCCCACAGCACCACACAGATACCCCACAGCACCACACAGATACCCCACAGTAATACACAGACACCCCACAGCACCACACAGATACCCCACGGCACCACACAGATACCCCACGGCACCACACAGATACCCCACGGCACCACACAGATACCCCACTGCACCACACAGATACCCCACAGCACCACAGATACCCCACGGCACCACACAGACACCCCACGGCACCACACAGATACCCCACGGCAGTACACAGACACCCCACAACAGTACACAGACACCCACAGCA
The DNA here is from genome assembly GCA_963921405.1 of Cepaea hortensis. Classification (NCBI taxonomy): domain Eukaryota; kingdom Metazoa; phylum Mollusca; class Gastropoda; order Stylommatophora; family Helicidae; genus Cepaea; species Cepaea hortensis. The sequence continues at coordinate 4,633,179 of OY992890.1, forward strand.
GTACACAGACACCCACAGCAGTACACAGACACCCCACAGCAGTACACAGACACCCCACAGCAGTACACAGACACCCCACGGCAATACACAGATACCCCACGGCAGTACACAGATACCCCACGGCAGTACACAGACATCCCACGGCAGTACACAGACACCCCACAGCAGTACACAGACACCCCACAGCAACACACAGACACGCCACGGCAACACACAGACACGCCACAGCAACACACAGACACGCCACAGCAACACACAGACACGCCACAGCAACACACAGACACGCCACAACAATACACAGATACCCCACAGCAACACACAGATACCCCACGGCAACACACAGATACCCCACGGCAACACACAGACATCCCAGAGCAACACACAGACACCCCAGAGCAACACACAGACACCCCACGGCAGTACACAGATACCCCACAGCAGTACACAGACACCCCACGGCAGTACACAGACACCCCACGGCAGTACACAGACACCCCACGGCAGTACACAGACATCCCACGGCAGTACACAGATACCCCACGGTAGTACACAGACACCCCACAGCAGTACACAGACACCCCACGGCAGTACACAGACACCCCACGGCAACACACAGACATCCCAGAGCAACACACAGACACCCCAGAGCAACACACAGATACCCCACGGCAGTACACAGACACCCCACGGCAGTACACAGATACCCCACGGCAATACACAGATACCCCACGGCAGTACACAGATACCCCACGGCAGTACACAGACACCCCACGGCAGTACACAGACACCCCACGGCAGTACACACACACCCCACGGCAGTACACAGATACCCCACGGCAGTACACAGATACCCCACGGCAGTACACAGATACCCCACAGCAGTACACAGACACCCCACAGCAGTACACAGACACCCCACAGCACCACACGGACACCCCACAGCACCACACAGACACCCCACAGCAATACACAGACACCCCACAGCAATACAGACACCCCACAGCAATACACAGACACCACACAGACACCCCACAGCACCACACAGACACCCCACAGCACCACACAGACACCCCACAGCAATACACAGATACCCCACAGCAATATACAGACACCCCACAGCAATACACAGACACCCCACAGCAATACACAGATACCCCACGGCAACACACAAACACGCCACGGCAACCCACAAACACCCCACGGCAACACACAAACACGCCACGGCAACACACAAACACGCCACGGCAACACACAAACACCCCACGGCAACACACAAACACGCCACGGCAACACACAGATACCCCACAGCACCACACAGACATCCCACAGCACCACACAGACACCCCACAGCAGTACACAGACACCCCACAGCAATACACAGACACCCCACAGCAATACACAGACACCCCACAGCAATACACAGACACCCCACGGCAATACACAGATACCCCACAGCAATACACAGACACCCCACAGCAATACACAGACACCCCACAGCAATACACAGACACCACACAGCACCACACAGATACCCCACAGCACCACACAGATACCCCCACGGCAACACACAGACACCCCACAGCAACACACAGACACCCCACGGCAATACACAGACACCCCACGGCAGTACACAGATACCCCACGGCAGTACACAGATACCCCACGGCACCACACAGATACCCCACAGAAATACACAGATACCCCACAGCTCACACAGATACCCCACAGCACCACACAGATACCCCACAGCAATACACAGATACCCCACAGCAATACACAGATACCCCACAGCACCACACAGATACCCCACAGCAATACACAGATACCCCACAGCACCACACAGATACCCCACAGCACCACACAGATACCCCACAGCAATACACAGATACCCCACAGCACCACACAGATACCCCACGGCAATACACAGATACCCCACAGCAATACACAGATACCCCACAGCAATACACAGATACCCCACGGCAATACACAGACACCCCACGGCAATATACAGATACCCCACGGCAATACACAGATACCCCACGGCAGTACACAGATACCCCACGGCAATACACAGATACCCCACGGCAATACACAGATACCCCACGGCAATACACAGACACCCCACGGCACCACACAGATACCCCACAGCAGTACACAGATACCCCACGGCAGTACACAGATACCCCACGGCAGTACACAGATACCCCACAGCACCACACAGACACCCCACGGCACCACACAGATACCCCACAGCACCACACAGATACCCCACAGCACCACACAGATACCCCACAGTAATACACAGACACCCCACAGCACCACACAGATACCCCACGGCACCACACAGATACCCCACGGCACCACACAGATACCCCACGGCACCACACAGATACCCCACTGCACCACACAGATACCCCACAGCACCACAGATACCCCACGGCACCACACAGACACCCCACGGCACCACACAGATACCCCACGGCAGTACACAGACACCCCACAACAGTACACAGACACCCACAGCAGTACACAGACACCCACAGCAGTACACAGACACCCCACAGCAGTACACAGACACCCCACAGCAGTACACAGACACCCCACGGCAATACACAGATACCCCACGGCAGTACACAGATACCCCACGGCAGTACACAGACATCCCACGGCAGTACACAGACACCCCACAGCAGTACACAGACACCCCACAGCAACACACAGACACGCCACGGCAACACACAGACACGCCACAGCAACACACAGACACGCCACAGCAACACACAGACACGCCACAGCAACACACAGACACGCCACAACAATACACAGATACCCCACAGCAACACACAGATACCCCACGGCAACACACAGATACCCCACGGCAACACACAGACATCCCAGAGCAACACACAGACACCCCAGAGCAACACACAGACACCCCACGGCAGTACACAGATACCCCACAGCAGTACACAGACACCCCACGGCAGTACACAGACACCCCACGGCAGTACACAGACACCCCACGGCAGTACACAGACATCCCACGGCAGTACACAGATACCCCACGGTAGTACACAGACACCCCACAGCAGTACACAGACACCCCACGGCAGTACACAGACACCCCACGGCAACACACAGACATCCCAGAGCAACACACAGACACCCCAGAGCAACACACAGATACCCCACGGCAGTACACAGACACCCCACGGCAGTACACAGATACCCCACGGCAATACACAGATACCCCACGGCAGTACACAGATACCCCACGGCAGTACACAGACACCCCACGGCAGTACACAGACACCCCACGGCAGTACACACACACCCCACGGCAGTACACAGATACCCCACGGCAGTACACAGATACCCCACGGCAGTACACAGATACCCCACAGCAGTACACAGACACCCCACAGCAGTACACAGACACCCCACAGCACCACACGGACACCCCACAGCACCACACAGACACCCCACAGCAATACAGACACCCCACAGCAATACACAGACACCACACAGACACCCCACAGCACCACACAGACACCCCACAGCAATACACAGATACCCCACAGCAATATACAGACACCCCACAGCAATACACAGACACCCCACAGCAATACACAGATACCCCACGGCAACACACAAACACGCCACGGCAACCCACAAACACCCCACGGCAACACACAAACACGCCACGGCAACACACAAACACGCCACAGCACCACACGGACACCCCACAGCACCACACAGAGACCCCACAGCACCACACAGACACCCCTCAGCAATACACAGACACCACACAGACACCCCACAGCAATACACAGACACCCCACAGCACCACACAGACACCCCACAGCACCACACAGACACCCCACAGCACCACACAAACACGCCACGGCAATACACAGACACCCCACGGCAATACACAGACACCCCACAGCACCACACAGACACCCCACAGCAATACACAGATACCCCACAGCAATACACAGATACCCCACAGCAATACACAGATACCCCACGGCAATACACAGACACCCCACGGCAATATACAGATACCCCACGGCAATACACAGATACCCCACGGCAGTACACAGATACCCCACGGCAATACACAGATACCCCACGGCAATACACAGATACCCCACGGCAATACACAGACACCCCACGGCACCACACAGATACCCCACAGCAGTACACAGATACCCCACGGCAGTACACAGATACCCCACGGCAGTACACAGATACCCCACAGCACCACACAGACACCCCACGGCACCACACAGATACCCCACAGCACCACACAGATACCCCACAGCACCACACAGATACCCCACAGTAATACACAGACACCCCACAGCACCACACAGATACCCCACGGCACCACACAGATACCCCACGGCACCACACAGATACCCCACGGCACCACACAGATACCCCACTGCACCACACAGATACCCCACAGCACCACAGATACCCCACGGCACCACACAGACACCCCACGGCACCACACAGATACCCCACGGCAGTACACAGACACCCCACAACAGTACACAGACACCCACAGCAGTACACAGACACCCACAGCAGTACACAGACACCCCACAGCAGTACACAGACACCCCACAGCAGTACACAGACACCCCACGGCAATACACAGATACCCCACGGCAGTACACAGATACCCCACGGCAGTACACAGACATCCCACGGCAGTACACAGACACCCCACAGCAGTACACAGACACCCCACAGCAACACACAGACACGCCACGGCAACACACAGACACGCCACAGCAACACACAGACACGCCACAGCAACACACAGACACGCCACAGCAACACACAGACACGCCACAACAATACACAGATACCCCACAGCAACACACAGATACCCCACGGCAACACACAGATACCCCACGGCAACACACAGACATCCCAGAGCAACACACAGACACCCCAGAGCAACACACAGACACCCCACGGCAGTACACAGATACCCCACAGCAGTACACAGACACCCCACGGCAGTACACAGACACCCCACGGCAGTACACAGACACCCCACGGCAGTACACAGACATCCCACGGCAGTACACAGATACCCCACGGTAGTACACAGACACCCCACAGCAGTACACAGACACCCCACGGCAGTACACAGACACCCCACGGCAACACACAGACATCCCAGAGCAACACACAGACACCCCAGAGCAACACACAGATACCCCACGGCAGTACACAGACACCCCACGGCAGTACACAGATACCCCACGGCAATACACAGATACCCCACGGCAGTACACAGATACCCCACGGCAGTACACAGACACCCCACGGCAGTACACAGACACCCCACGGCAGTACACACACACCCCACGGCAGTACACAGATACCCCACGGCAGTACACAGATACCCCACGGCAGTACACAGATACCCCACAGCAGTACACAGACACCCCACAGCAGTACACAGACACCCCACAGCACCACACGGACACCCCACAGCACCACACAGACACCCCACAGCAATACACAGACACCCCACAGCAATACAGACACCCCACAGCAATACACAGACACCACACAGACACCCCACAGCACCACACAGACACCCCACAGCACCACACAGACACCCCACAGCAATACACAGATACCCCACAGCAATATACAGACACCCCACAGCAATACACAGACACCCCACAGCAATACACAGATACCCCACGGCAACACACAAACACGCCACGGCAACCCACAAACACCCCACGGCAACACACAAACACGCCACGGCAACACACAAACACGCCACGGCAACACACAAACACCCCACGGCAACACACAAACACGCCACGGCAACACACAGATACCCCACAGCACCACACAGACATCCCACAGCACCACACAGACACCCCACAGCAGTACACAGACACCCCACAGCAATACACAGACACCCCACAGCAATACACAGACACCCCACAGCAATACACAGACACCCCACGGCAATACACAGATACCCCACAGCAATACACAGACACCCCACAGCAATACACAGACACCCCACAGCAATACACAGACACCACACAGCACCACACAGATACCCCACAGCACCACACAGATACCCCCACGGCAACACACAGACACCCCACAGCAACACACAGACACCCCACGGCAATACACAGACACCCCACGGCAGTACACAGATACCCCACGGCAGTACACAGATACCCCACGGCACCACACAGATACCCCACAGAAATACACAGATACCCCACAGCTCACACAGATACCCCACAGCACCACACAGATACCCCACAGCAATACACAGATACCCCACAGCAATACACAGATACCCCACAGCACCACACAGATACCCCACAGCAATACACAGATACCCCACAGCACCACACAGATACCCCACAGCACCACACAGATACCCCACAGCAATACACAGATACCCCACAGCACCACACAGATACCCCACGGCAATACACAGACACCCCACGGCATTATACAGACACCCCATGGCAATACACAGACACCACACGGCAATACACAGACACCCCACGGCAATACACAGATACCCAACGGCAATACACAGACACCCCACAGCAATACACAGATACCCCACAGCAATACACAGATACCCCGCAGCAATACACAGACACCCCACGGCAATACACAGATACCCCACAGCACCACACAGACATCCCACAGCACCACACAGACATCCCACAGCACCACACAGACACCCCACAGCAACACACAGACATCCCACAGCACCACACAGACATCCCACAGCAACACACAGACACCCCACAGCACCACACAGACACCCCACAGCAACACACAGACACCCCACAGCACCGCACAGACATCCCACAGCACCACACAGACATCCCACAGCACCACACAGACACCCCACAGCAACACACAGACATCCCACAGCACCACACAGACATCCCACAGCAACACACAGACATCTTACAGCAACACACAGACACCCCACAGCACCACACAGACATCCCACAGCAACACACAGACATCCCACAGCAACACACAGACACCCCACAGCACCACACAGACACCACACAGACATCCCACAGCACCACACAGACATCCCACAGCACCACACAGACACCCCACAGCAACACACAGACACCCCACAGCAACACACAGACACCCCACAGCAACACACAGACACGCCACGGCAACACACAGACACGCCACGGCAACACACAGACACCCCACAGCAACACACAGACACGCCACAGCAACACACAGACACGCCACAGCAACACACAGACACGCCACAGCAACACACAGACACGCCACAGCAATACACAGATACCCCACAGCAACACACAGATACCCCACGGCAACACACAGATACCCCACGGCAACACACAGACATCCCAGAGCAACACACAGACACCCCAGAGCAACACACAGACAACCCACGGCAACACACAGACACCCCACGGCAGTACACAGATACCCCACAGCAATACACAGACACCCCACGGCAGTACACAGACACCCCACGGCAGTACACAGACATCCCACGGCAGTACACAGATACCCCACGGCAGTACACAGATACCCCACGGCAGTACACAGACACCCCACGGCAGTACACAGATACCCCACAGCAACACACAGACACGCCACGGCAACACACAGACACCCCACGGCAGTACACAGACATCCCACAGCAGTACACAGACACCCCACGGCAGTACACAGACACCCCACGGCATTACACAGACACGCCACGGCAACACACAGACACGCCACGGCAACACACAGACACGCCACAGCAACACACAGACACGCCACAGCAACACAGACACGCCACAGCAATACACAGATACCCCACAGCAACACACAGATACCCCACGGCAACACACAGATACCCCACGGCAACACACAGACATCCCAGAGCAACACACAGACACCCCAGAGCAACACACAGACACCCCACGGCAGTACACAGATACCCCACAGCAGTACACAGATACCCCACGGCAGTACACAGACACCCCACAGCAGTACACAGACACCCCACGGCAGTACACAGACACCCCACAGCACCATAGATACCCCACAGCACCACACAGATACCCCACGGCACCACACAGATACCCCACGGCAGTACACAGACACCCCACAGCAGTACACAGACACCTACAGCAGTACACAGACACCCCACAGCAATACACAGACACCCCACGGCAATACACAGATACCCCACGGCAGTACACATATACCCCACAGCAACACACAGATACCCCACGGCAGTACAGACACCCCACAGCAGTACACAGACACCCCACAGCAGTACACAGATACCCCACAGCAGTACACAGACACCCCACAGCAGTACACAGACACCCCACGGCAGTACACAGACACCCCACAGCAGTACACAGACACCCCACAGCAGTACACAGACACCCCACGGCAGTACACAGATACCCCACGGCAATACACTGATACCCCACGGCAGTACACAGATACCCCACGGCAGTACACAGACACCCCACGGCAGTACACAGATACCCCACGGCAATACACAGATACCCCACGGCAGTACACAGATACCCCACGGCAGTACACAGATACCCCACGGCAGTACAGACACCCCACAGCAGTACACAGATACCCCACAGCAGTACACAGATACCCCACAGCAGTACACACACCCCACAGCAGTACACAGACAACCCACGGCAGTACACAGACACCCCACGGCAGTACACAGACACCCCACAGCACCACACGGACACCCCACAGCACCACACGGACACCCCACAGCAATACAGACACCCCACAGCAATACAGACACCACACAGACACCCCACAGACACCACACAGACACCCCACAGCAATACACAGACACCCCACAGCACCACACAGACACCCCACAGCACCACACAGACGCAACACACAGACACCCCACGGCAACACACAGATACCCCACAGCAATACACAGACACCCCACAGCAATACACAGACACCCCACGGCAATACACAGACACCCCACGGCATTACACAGACACCCCACGGCAATACACAGACACCCCACAGCAATACACAGACACCCCGCAGCAATACACAGATACCCCGCAGCAATACACAGATACCCCACAGCAATACACAGACACCCCACAGCAATACACAGACACCCCACAGCAATACACAGATACCCCACGGCAATACACAGACACCCCACAGCAATACACAGACACCCCACAGCAATACACAGACACCCCACAGCAATACACAGACACCTTACAGCACCACACAGATACCCCACAGCACCACACAGACACCCCACAGCAATACACAGACACCCCGCAGCAATACACAGACACCCCGCAGCAATACACAGACACCCCACGGCAATACACAGACACCCCACGGCAATACACAGACACCCCACGGCAATACACAGACACCCCACGGCAATACACAGACACCCCACGGCAATACACAGACACCCCACGGCAATACACAGATACCCCACGGCAATACACAGATACCCCACGGCAATACACAGATACCCCACGGCAATACACAGACACCCCACAGCAATACACAGACACCCCACAGCACCACACAGACACCCCACAGCAATACACAGACACCCCACGGCAACACACAGACACCCCACAGCAATACACAGACACCACACAGACACCCCACAGCAATACACAGACACCCCACAGCACCACACAGACACCCCACAGCACCACACAGACACCCCACAGCACCACACAAACACGCCACGGCAATACACAGACACCCCACAGCACCACACAGACACCCCACAGCAATACACAGACACCCCACAGCAATACACAGATACCCCACAGCAATACACAGATACCCCACAGCAATACACAGATACCCCACAGCAATACACAGATACCCCACAGCAATACACAGACACCCCACAGCAATACACAGATACCCCACAGCAGTACACAGACACCCCACAGCAGTACACAGACACCCCACGGCAGTACACAGACACCCCACAGCAGTACACAGACACCCCACAGCACCACACGGACACCCCACAGCACCACACGGACACCCCACAGCAATACAGACACCCCACAGCAATACACAGACACCCCACAGCAATACACAGACACCCCACAGCAATACACAGATACCCCACAGCAATACACAGATACCCCACAGCAATACACAGACACCCCACAGCAATACACAGACACCCCACAGCAATACACAGACACCACACAGCACCACACAGATACCCCACAGCACCACACAGATACCCCCACGGCAACACACAGACACCCCACAGCAACACACAGACACCCCACGGCAATACACAGACACCCCACGGCAGTACACAGATACCCCACGGCAGTACACAGATACCCCACGGCACCACACAGATACCCCACAGAAATACACAGATACCCCACAGCTCACACAGATACCCCACAGCACCACACAGATACCCCACAGCAATACACAGATACCCCACAGCAATACACAGATACCCCACAGCACCACACAGATACCCCACAGCAATACACAGATACCCCACAGCACCGCACAGACATCCCACAGCACCACACAGACATCCCACAGCACCACACAGACACCCCACAGCAACACACAGACATCCCACAGCACCACACAGACATCCCACAGCAACACACAGACATCTTACAGCAACACACAGACACCCCACAGCACCACACAGACATCCCACAGCAACACACAGACATCCCACAGCAACACACAGACACCCCACAGCACCACACAGACACCACACAGACATCCCACAGCACCACACAGACATCCCACAGCACCACACAGACACCCCACAGCAACACACAGACACCCCACAGCAACACACAGACACCCCACAGCAACACACAGACACGCCACGGCAACACACAGACACGCCACGGCAACACACAGACACCCCACAGCAACACACAGACACGCCACAGCAACACACAGACACGCCACAGCAACACACAGACACGCCACAGCAACACACAGACACGCCACAGCAATACACAGATACCCCACAGCAACACACAGATACCCCACGGCAACACACAGATACCCCACGGCAACACACAGACATCCCAGAGCAACACACAGACACCCCAGAGCAACACACAGACAACCCACGGCAACACACAGACACCCCACGGCAGTACACAGATACCCCACAGCAATACACAGACACCCCACGGCAGTACACAGACACCCCACGGCAGTACACAGACATCCCACGGCAGTACACAGATACCCCACGGCAGTACACAGACACCCCACGGCAGTACACAGATACCCCACAGCAACACACAGACACGCCACGGCAACACACAGACACCCCACGGCAGTACACAGACATCCCACAGCAGTACACAGACACCCCACGGCAGTACACAGACACCCCACGGCAGTACACAGACACGCCACGGCAACACACAGACACGCCACGGCAACACACAGACACGCCACAGCAACACACAGACACGCCACAGCAACACAGACACGCCACAGCAATACACAGATACCCCACAGCAACACACAGATACCCCACGGCAACACACAGATACCCCACGGCAACACACAGACATCCCAGAGCAACACACAGACACCCCAGAGCAACACACAGACACCCCACGGCAGTACACAGATACCCCACAGCAGTACACAGATACCCCACGGCAGTACACAGACACCCCACAGCAGTACACAGACACCCCACGGCAGTACACAGACACCCCACAGCACCATAGATACCCCACAGCACCACACAGATACCCCACGGCACCACACAGATACCCCACGGCAGTACACAGACACCCCACAGCAGTACACAGACACCTACAGCAGTACACAGACACCCCACAGCAATACACAGACACCCCACGGCAATACACAGATACCCCACGGCAGTACACATATACCCCACAGCAACACACAGATACCCCACGGCAGTACAGACACCCCACAGCAGTACACAGACACCCCACAGCAGTACACAGATACCCCACAGCAGTACACAGACACCCCACAGCAGTACACAGACACCCCACGGCAGTACACAGACACCCCACAGCAGTACACAGACACCCCACAGCAGTACACAGACACCCCACGGCAGTACACAGATACCCCACGGCAATACACTGATACCCCACGGCAGTACACAGATACCCCACGGCAGTACACAGACACCCCACGGCAGTACACAGATACCCCACGGCAATACACAGATACCCCACGGCAGTACACAGATACCCCACGGCAGTACACAGATACCCCACGGCAGTACAGACACCCCACAGCAGTACACAGATACCCCACAGCAGTACACAGATACCCCACAGCAGTACACACACCCCACAGCAGTACACAGACAACCCACGGCAGTACACAGACACCCCACGGCAGTACACAGACACCCCACAGCACCACACGGACACCCCACAGCACCACACGGACACCCCACAGCAATACAGACACCCCACAGCAATACAGACACCACACAGACACCCCACAGACACCACACAGACACCCCACAGCAATACACAGACACCCCACAGCACCACACAGACACCCCACAGCACCACACAGACGCAACACACAGACACCCCACGGCAACACACAGATACCCCACAGCAATACACAGACACCCCACAGCAATACACAGACACCCCACGGCAATACACAGACACCCCACGGCATTACACAGACACCCCACGGCAATACACAGACACCCCACAGCAATACACAGACACCCCGCAGCAATACACAGATACCCCGCAGCAATACACAGATACCCCACAGCAATACACAGACACCCCACAGCAATACACAGACACCCCACAGCAATACACAGATACCCCACGGCAATACACAGACACCCCACAGCAATACACAGACACCCCACAGCAATACACAGACACCCCACAGCAATACACAGACACCTTACAGCACCACACAGATACCCCACAGCACCACACAGACACCCCACAGCAATACACAGACACCCCGCAGCAATACACAGACACCCCGCAGCAATACACAGACACCCCACGGCAATACACAGACACCCCACGGCAATACACAGACACCCCACGGCAATACACAGACACCCCACGGCAATACACAGACACCCCACGGCAATACACAGACACCCCACGGCAATACACAGATACCCCACGGCAATACACAGATACCCCACGGCAATACACAGATACCCCACGGCAATACACAGACACCCCACAGCAATACACAGACACCCCACAGCACCACACAGACACCCCACAGCAATACACAGACACCCCACGGCAACACACAGACACCCCACAGCAATACACAGACACCACACAGACACCCCACAGCAATACACAGACACCCCACAGCACCACACAGACACCCCACAGCACCACACAGACACCCCACAGCACCACACAAACACGCCACGGCAATACACAGACACCCCACAGCACCACACAGACACCCCACAGCAATACACAGACACCCCACAGCAATACACAGATACCCCACAGCAATACACAGATACCCCACAGCAATACACAGATACCCCACAGCAATACACAGATACCCCACAGCAATACACAGACACCCCACAGCAATACACAGACACCCCACAGCAGTACACAGATACCCCACAGCAGTACACAGACACCCCACAGCAGTACACAGACACCCCACGGCAGTACACAGACACCCCACAGCAGTACACAGACACCCCACAGCACCACACGGACACCCCACAGCACCACACGGACACCCCACAGCAATACAGACACCCCACAGCAATACACAGACACCCCACAGCAATACACAGACACCCCACAGCAATACACAGATACCCCACAGCAATACACAGATACCCCACAGCAATACACAGACACCCCACAGCAATACACAGACACCCCACAGCAATACACAGACACCACACAGCACCACACAGATACCCCACAGCACCACACAGATACCCCCACGGCAACACACAGACACCCCACAGCAACACACAGACACCCCACGGCAATACACAGACACCCCACGGCAGTACACAGATACCCCACGGCAGTACACAGATACCCCACGGCACCACACAGATACCCCACAGAAATACACAGATACCCCACAGCTCACACAGATACCCCACAGCACCACACAGATACCCCACAGCAATACACAGATACCCCACAGCAATACACAGATACCCCACAGCACCACACAGATACCCCACAGCAATACACAGATACCCCACAGCACCACACAGATACCCCACAGCACCACACAGATACCCCACAGCAATACACAGATACCCCACAGCACCACACAGATACCCCACGGCAATACACAGACACCCCACGGCATTATACAGACACCCCATGGCAATACACAGACACCCCATGGCAATACACAGACACCCCACGGCAATACACAGATACCCAACGGCAATACACAGACACCCCACAGCAATACACAGATACCCCACAGCAATACACAGATACCCCGCAGCAATACACAGACACCCCACGGCAATACACAGATACCCCACAGCACCACACAGACATCCCACAGCACCACACAGACATCCCACAGCACCACACAGACACCCCACAGCAACACACAGACATCCCACAGCACCACACAGACATCCCACAGCAACACACAGACACCCCACAGCACCACACAGACACCCCACAGCAACACACAGACACCCCACAGCACCGCACAGACATCCCACAGCACCACACAGACATCCCACAGCACCACACAGACACCCCACAGCAACACACAGACATCCCACAGCACCACACAGACATCCCACAGCAACACACAGACATCTTACAGCAACACACAGACACCCCACAGCACCACACAGACATCCCACAGCAACACACAGACACCCCACAGCACCACACAGACACCACACAGACATCCCACAGCACCACACAGACATCCCACAGCACCACACAGACACCCCACAGCAACACACAGACACCCCACAGCAACACACACACACCCCACAGCAACACACAGACACGCCACGGCAACACACAGACACGCCACGGCAACACACAGACACCCCACAGCAACACACAGACACGCCACGGCAACACACAGACACGCCACAGCAACACACAGACACGCCACAGCAACACACAGACACGCCACAGCAACACACAGACACGCCACAGCAATACACAGATACCCCACAGCAACACACAGATACCCCACGGCAACACACAGATACCCCACGGCAACACACAGACATCCCAGAGCAACACACAGACACCCCAGAGCAACACACAGACAACCCACGGCAACACACAGACACCCCACGGCAGTACACAGATACCCCACAGCAATACACAGACACCCCACGGCAGTACACAGACACCCCACGGCAGTACACAGACATCCCACGGCAGTACACAGATACCCCACGGCAGTACACAGACATCCCACAGCACCACACAGACATCCCACAGCACCACACAGACACCCCACAGCAACACACAGACACCCCACAGCAACACACACACACCCCACAGCAACACACAGACACGCCACGGCAACACACAGACACGCCACGGCAACACACAGACACCCCACAGCAACACACAGACACGCCACGGCAACACACAGACACGCCACAGCAACACACAGACACGCCACAGCAACACACAGACACGCCACAGCAACACACAGACACGCCACAGCAATACACAGATACCCCACAGCAACACACAGATACCCCACGGCAACACACAGATACCCCACGGCAACACACAGACATCCCAGAGCAACACACAGACACCCCAGAGCAACACACAGACACCCCATGGCAATACACAGACACCCCATGGCAATACACAGACACCACACGGCAATACACAGACACCCCACGGCAATACACAGATACCCAACGGCAATACACAGACACCCCACAGCAATACACAGATACCCCACAGCAATACACAGATACCCCGCAGCAATACACAGACACCCCACGGCAATACACAGATACCCCACAGCACCACACAGACATCCCACAGCACCACACAGACATCCCACAGCACCACACAGACACCCCACAGCAACACACAGACATCCCACAGCACCACACAGACATCCCACAGCAACACACAGACACCCCACAGCACCACACAGACACCCCACAGCAACACACAGACACCCCACAGCACCGCACAGACATCCCACAGCACCACACAGACATCCCACAGCACCACACAGACACCCCACAGCAACACACAGACATCCCACAGCACCACACAGACATCCCACAGCAACACACAGACATCTTACAGCAACACACAGACACCCCACAGCACCACACAGACATCCCACAGCAACACACAGACATCCCACAGCAACACACAGACACCCCACAGCACCACACAGACACCACACAGACATCCCACAGCACCACACAGACATCCCACAGCACCACACAGACACCCCACAGCAACACACAGACACCCCACAGCAACACACAGACACCCCACAGCAACACACAGACACGCCACGGCAACACACAGACACGCCACGGCAACACACAGACACCCCACAGCAACACACAGACACGCCACAGCAACACACAGACACGCCACAGCAACACACAGACACGCCACAGCAACACACAGACACGCCACAGCAATACACAGATACCCCACAGCAACACACAGATACCCCACGGCAACACACAGATACCCCACGGCAACACACAGACATCCCAGAGCAACACACAGACACCCCAGAGCAACACACAGACAACCCACGGCAACACACAGACACCCCACGGCAGTACACAGATACCCCACAGCAATACACAGACACCCCACGGCAGTACACATACATACCACAGCACCACACGGACACCCCACAGCACCATACAGAGACCCCACAGCACCACACAGACACCCCTCAGCAATACACAGACACCACACAGACACCCCACAGCACCACACAGACACCCCACAGCAATACACAGACACCCCACAGCACCACACAGACACCCCACAGCACCACACAAACACGCCACGGCAATACACAGACACCCCACGGCAATACACAGACACCCCACAGCACCACACAGATACCCCACAGCAATACACAGATACCCCACAGCAATACACAGATACCCCACGGCAATACACAGACACCCCACGGCAATATACAGATACCCCACGGCAATACACAGATAGCCCACGGCAATACACAGATACCCCACGGCAATACACAGATACCCCACGGCAATACACAGACACCCCACGGCACCACACAGATACCCCACGGCAGTACACAGATACCCCACGGCAGTACACAGATACCCCACGGCAGTACACAGATACCCCACGGCACCACACAGATACCCCACGGCACCACACAGATACCCCACAGCACCACACAGATACCCCACAGCACCACACAGATACCCCACAGTAATACACAGACACCCCACAGCACCACACAGATACCCCACGGCACCACACAGATACCCCACGGCACCACACAGATACCCCACGGCACCACACAGATACCCCACAGCACCACACAGATACCCCACAGCACCACAGATACCCCACGGCACCACACAGATACCCCACGGCACCACACAGATACCCCACGGCAGTACACAGACACCCCACAGCAGTACACAGACACCCACAGCAGTACACAGACACCCCACAGCAATACACAGACACCCCACGGCAATACACAGACACCCCACAGCAGTACACAGACACCCCACATCAGTACACATATACCCCACAGCAGTACACATATACCCCACAGCAATACACATATACCCCACAGCAACACACAGATACCCCACAGCAATACACAGATACCCCACAGCAATACACAGATACCCCACGGCAGTACACAGATACCCCACAGCAGTACACATATACCCCACAGCAATACACATATACCCCACAGCAACACACAGATACCCCACGGCAATACACAGATACCCCACGGCAGTACACATATACCCCACAGCAATACACAGACACCCCACAGCAATACACAGATACCCCACAGCAATACACAGATACCCCACAGCAATACACAGACACCCCACAGCAATACACAGATACCCCACAGCAATACACAGATACCCCACAGCAATACACAGACACCACACAGACACCCCACAGCAATACACAGACACCCCACAGCACCACACAGACACCCCACAGCACCACACAGACACCCCACAGCACCACACAAACACGCCACGGCAATACACAGACACCCCACGGCAATACACAGACACCCCACAGCACCACACAGACACCCCACAGCAATACACAGATACCCCACAGCAATACACAGATACCCCACAGCAATACACAGATACCCCACAGCAATACACAGATACCCCACAGCAATACACAGATACCCCAAAGCAATACACAGACACCCCACAGCAGTACACACACCCCACAGCAATACACAGACACCCCACGGCAATACACAGATACCCCACGGCAGTACACAGATACCCCACGGCAATACACAGACACCCCATGGCAGTACACAGATACCCCATGGCACCACACAGATACCTCACGGCACCACACAGATACCTCACGGCACCACACAGATACCCCACAGCACCACACAGATACCCCACGGCACCACACAGATACCCCACGGCACCACACAGATACCCCACGGCAGTACACAGACACCCCACGGCAGTACACAGACACCCCACAGCAGTACACAGACACCCCACAGCAGTACACAGACACCCACAGCAATACACAGACACCCCACGGCAATACACAGACACCCCACGGCAATACACAGATACCCCACGGCAGTACACAGATACCCCACGGCAGTACACATATACCCCACAGCAACACACAGATACCCCACGGCAGTACAGACACCCCACAGCAGTACACAGATACCCCACAGCAGTACACAGACACCCCACAGCAGTACACACACCCCACAGCAGTACACAGACACCCCACGGCAGTACACAGACACCCCACATCAGTACACAGACACCCCACAGCAGTACACAGACACCCCACGGCAGTACACAGATACCCCACGGCAGTACACAGACACTCCACGGCAGTACACAGATACCCCACAGCAGTACACATATACCCCACGGCAGTACACAGATACCCCACGGCAGTACACAGATACCCCACGGCAGTACACAGATACCCCACGGCAGTACACAGATACCCCACGGCAGTACACAGACACCCCACGGCAATACACAGAAACCCCACGGCAATACACAGACACCCCACGGCAACACACAAACACGCCACGGCAACACACAAACACGCCACAGCACCACACAGACACCCCACAGCACCACACGGACACCCCACAGCACCACACGGATACCCCACAGCACCACACGGATACCCCACAGCACCACACAGATACCCCACAGTAATACACAGACACCCCACAGCACCACACAGATACCCCACGGCACCACACAGATACCCCACGGCACCACACAGATACTCCACGGCACCACACAGATACCCCACAGCACCACACAGATACCCCACAGCACCACAGATACCCCACGGCACCACACAGATACCCCACGGCAGTAAACAGATACCCCACAGCAACACACAGATACCCCACGGCAGTAAACATATACCCCACAGCAACACACAGATACCCCACGGCAGTACAGACACCCCACAGCAGTACATAGACACCCCACAGCAGTACACAGATACCCCACAGCAGTACACAGACACCCCACAGCAGTACACAGACACCCCACAGCACCACACGGACACCCCACAGCAATACAGACACCCCACAGCAATACACAGACACCACACAGACACCCCACAGCACCACACAGACACCCCACAGCACCACACAGACACTCCACAGCAATACACAGACACCCCACAGCACCACACAGACACCCCACAGCAATACACAGACACCCCACGGCAATACACAGACACCCCACGGCAATACACAGACACCCCACAGCAATACACAGACACCCCGCAGCAATACACAGACACCCCGCAGCAATACACAGATACCCCGCAGCAATACACAGATACCCCACAGCAATACACAGACACCCCACGGCAATACACAGACACCCCACGGCAATACACAGATACCCCACAGCAATACACAGACACCCCACAGCAATACACAGACACCCCACAGCACCACACAGACACCTTACAGCACCACACAGATACCCCACATCAGTACACATATACCCCACATCAGTACACATATACCCCACAGCAGTACACATATACCCCACAGCAATACACATATACCCCACAGCAACACACAGATACCCCACATCAATACACAGATACCCCACAGCAATACACAGATACCCCACGGCAGTACACAGATACCCCACAGCAGTACACATATACCCCACAGCAATACACATATACCCCACAGCAACACACAGATACCCCACGGCAATACACAGATACCCCACGGCAGTACACATATACCCCACAGCAATACACAGACACCCCACAGCAATACACAGATACCCCACAGCAATACACAGATACCCCACAGCAATACACAGACACCCCACAGCAATACACAGATACCCCACAGCAATACACAGATACCCCACAGCAATACACAGATACCCCACAGCAATACACAGATACCCCAAAGCAATACACAGACACCCCACAGCAGTACACACACCCCACAGCAATACACAGACACCCCACGGCAATACACAGATACCCCACGGCAGTACACAGATACCCCACGGCAATACACAGACACCCCATGGCAGTACACAGATACCCCACAGCACCACACAGATACCCCACGGCACCACACAGATACCCCACGGCACCACACAGATACCCCACGGCAGTACACAGACACCCCACGGCAGTACACAGACACCCCACAGCAGTACACAGACACCCCACAGCAGTACACAGACACCCACAGCAATACACAGACACCCCACGGCAATACACAGACACCCCACGGCAATACACAGATACCCCACGGCAGTACACAGATACCCCACGGCAGTACACATATACCCCACAGCAACACACAGATACCCCACGGCAGTACAGACACCCCACAGCAGTACACAGATACCCCACAGCAGTACACAGACACCCCACAGCAGTACACACACCCCACAGCAGTACACAGACACCCCACGGCAGTACACAGACACCCCACATCAGTACACAGACACCCCACAGCAGTACACAGACACCCCACGGCAGTACACAGATACCCCACGGCAGTACACAGACACTCCACGGCAGTACACAGATACCCCACAGCAGTACACATATACCCCACGGCAGTACACAGATACCCCACGGCAGTACACAGATACCCCACGGCAGTACACAGATACCCCACGGCAGTACACAGATACCCCACGGCAGTACACAGACACCCCACGGCAATACACAGATACCCCACGGCAATACACAGACACCCCACGGCAACACACAAACACGCCACGGCAACACACAAACACGCCACAGCACCACACAGACACCCCACAGCACCACACGGACACCCCACAGCACCACACGGATACCCCACAGCACCACACGGATACCCCACAGCACCACACAGATACCCCACAGTAATACACAGACACCCCACAGCACCACACAGATACCCCACGGCACCACACAGATACCCCACGGCACCACACAGATACTCCACGGCACCACACAGATACCCCACAGCACCACACAGATACCCCACAGCACCACAGATACCCCACGGCACCACACAGATACCCCACGGCACCACACAGATACCCCACGGCAGTAAACAGATACCCCACAGCAACACACAGATACCCCACGGCAGTAAACATATACCCCACAGCAACACACAGATACCCCACGGCAGTACAGACACCCCACAGCAGTACATAGACACCCCACAGCAGTACACAGATACCCCACAGCAGTACACAGACACCCCACAGCAGTACACAGACACCCCACAGCACCACACGGACACCCCACAGCAATACAGACACCCCACAGCAATACACAGACACCACACAGACACCCCACAGCACCACACAGACACCCCACAGCACCACACAGACACTCCACAGCAATACACAGACACCCCACAGCACCACACAGACACCCCACAGCAATACACAGACACCCCACGGCAATACACAGACACCCCACAGCAATACACAGACACCCCACAGCAATACACAGACACCCCGCAGCAATACACAGATACCCCGCAGCAATACACAGATACCCCCCAGCAATACACAGACACCCCACAGCAATACACAGACACCCCACGGCAATACACAGATACCCCACAGCAATACACAGACACCCCACAGCAATACACAGACACCCCACAGCACCACACAGACACCTTACAGCACCACACAGATACCCCACAGCACCACACAGACACCCCACAGCAATACACAGACACCCCGCAGCAATACACAGACACCCCGCAGCAATACACAGACACCCCACGGCAATACACAGACACCCCACGGCAATACACAGATACCCCACGGCAATACAAAGATACCCCACGGCAATACACAGACACCCCACAGCAATACACAGACACCCCACAGCACCACACAGACACCCCACAGCAATACACAGACACCCCACGGCAACACACAGACACCCCACGGCAACACACAAACACGCCACAGCACCACACGGACATACCACAGCACCACACGGACATACCACAGCACCACACGGACACCCCACAGCACCATACAGAGACCCCACAGCACCACACAGACACCCCTCAGCAATACACAGACACCACACAGACACCCCACAGCACCACACAGACACCCCACAGCAATACACAGACACCCCACAGCACCACACAGACACCCCACAGCACCACACAAACACGCCACGGCAATACACAGACACCCCACGGCAATACACAGACACCCCACAGCACCACACAGATACCCCACAGCAATACACAGATACCCCACAGCAATACACAGATACCCCGCGGCAATACACAGACACCCCACGGCAATATACAGATACCCCACGGCAATACACAGATAGCCCACGGCAATACACAGATACCCCACGGCAATACACAGATACCCCACGGCAATACACAGACACCCCACGGCACCACACAGATACCCCACGGCAGTACACAGATACCCCACGGCAGTACACAGATACCCCACGGCAGTACACAGATACCCCACGGCACCACACAGATACCCCACGGCACCACACAGATACCCCACAGCACCACACAGATACCCCACAGCACCACACAGATACCCCACAGTAATACACAGACACCCCACAGCACCACACAGATACCCCACGGCACCACACAGATACCCCACGGCACCACACAGATACCCCACGGCACCACACAGATACCCCACAGCACCACACAGATACCCCACAGCACCACAGATACCCCACGGCACCACACAGATACCCCACGGCACCACACAGATACCCCACGGCAGTACACAGACACCCCACAGCAGTACACAGACACCCACAGCAGTACACAGACACCCCACAGCAATACACAGACACCCCACGGCAATACACAGACACCCCACAGCAGTACACAGACACCCCACATCAGTACACATATACCCCACAGCAGTACACATATACCCCACAGCAATACACATATACCCCACAGCAACACACAGATACCCCACAGCAATACACAGATACCCCACAGCAATACACAGATACCCCACGGCAGTACACAGATACCCCACAGCAGTACACATATACCCCACAGCAATACACATATACCCCACAGCAACACACAGATACCCCACGGCAATACACAGATACCCCACGGCAGTACACATATACCCCACAGCAATACACAGACACCCCACAGCAATACACAGATACCCCACAGCAATACACAGACACCCCACAGCAATACACAGATACCCCACAGCAATACACAGATACCCCACAGCAATACACAGACACCACACAGACACCCCACAGCAATACACAGACACCCCACAGCACCACACAGACACCCCACAGCACCACACAGACACCCCACAGCACCACACAAACACCCCACAGCACCACACAAACACGCCACGGCAATACACAGACACCCCACGGCAATACACAGACACCCCACAGCACCACACAGACACCCCACAGCAATACACAGATACCCCACAGCAATACACAGATACCCCACAGCAATACACAGATACCCCACAGCAATACACAGATACCCCACAGCAATACACAGATACCCCAAAGCAATACACAGACACCCCACAGCAGTACACACACCCCACAGCAATACACAGACACCCCACGGCAATACACAGATACCCCACGGCAGTACACAGATACCCCACGGCAATACACAGACACCCCATGGCAGTACACAGATACCCCATGGCACCACACAGATACCTCACGGCACCACACAGATACCTCACGGCACCACACAGATACCCCACAGCACCACACAGATACCCCACGGCACCACACAGATACCCCACGGCACCACACAGATACCCCACGGCAGTACACAGACACCCCACGGCAGTACACAGACACCCCACAGCAGTACACAGACACCCCACAGCAGTACACAGACACCCACAGCAATACACAGACACCCCACGGCAATACACAGACACCCCACGGCAATACACAGATACCCCACGGCAGTACACAGATACCCCACGGCAGTACACATATACCCCACAGCAACACACAGATACCCCACGGCAGTACAGACACCCCACAGCAGTACACAGATACCCCACAGCAGTACACAGACACCCCACAGCAGTACACACACCCCACAGCAGTACACAGACACCCCACGGCAGTACACAGACACCCCACATCAGTACACAGACACCCCACAGCAGTACACAGACACCCCACGGCAGTACACAGATACCCCACGGCAGTACACAGACACTCCACGGCAGTACACAGATACCCCACAGCAGTACACATATACCCCACGGCAGTACACAGATACCCCACGGCAGTACACAGATACCCCACGGCAGTACACAGATACCCCACGGCAGTACACAGATACCCCACGGCAGTACACAGACACCCCACGGCAATACACAGATACCCCACGGCAATACACAGACACCCCACGGCAACACACAAACACGCCACGGCAACACACAAACACGCCACAGCACCACACAGACACCCCACAGCACCACACGGACACCCCACAGCACCACACGGATACCCCACAGCACCACACGGATACCCCACAGCACCACACAGATACCCCACAGTAATACACAGACACCCCACAGCACCACACAGATACCCCACGGCACCACACAGATACCCCACGGCACCACACAGATACTCCACGGCACCACACAGATACCCCACAGCACCACACAGATACCCCACAGCACCACAGATACCCCACGGCACCACACAGATACCCCACGGCAGTAAACAGATACCCCACAGCAACACACAGATACCCCACGGCAGTAAACATATACCCCACAGCAACACACAGATACCCCACGGCAGTACAGACACCCCACAGCAGTACATAGACACCCCACAGCAGTACACAGATACCCCACAGCAGTACACAGACACCCCACAGCAGTACACAGACACCCCACAGCACCACACGGACACCCCACAGCAATACAGACACCCCACAGCAATACACAGACACCACACAGACACCCCACAGCACCACACAGACACCCCACAGCACCACACAGACACTCCACAGCAATACACAGACACCCCACAGCACCACACAGACACCCCACAGCAATACACAGACACCCCACGGCAATACACAGACACCCCACGGCAATACACAGACACCCCACAGCAATACACAGACACCCCGCAGCAATACACAGACACCCCGCAGCAATACACAGATACCCCGCAGCAATACACAGATACCCCACAGCAATACACAGACACCCCACGGCAATACACAGACACCCCACGGCAATACACAGATACCCCACAGCAATACACAGACACCCCACAGCAATACACAGACACCCCACAGCACCACACAGACACCTTACAGCACCACACAGATACCCCACAGCACCACACAGACACCCCACAGCAATACACAGACACCCCGCAGCATTACACAGACACCCCGCAGCAATACACAGACACCCCACGGCAATACACAGACACCCCACGGCAATACACAGATACCCCACGGCAATACAAAGATACCCCACGGCAATACACAGACACCCCACAGCAATACACAGACACCCCACAGCACCACACAGACACCCCACAGCAATACACAGACACCCCACGGCAACACACAGACACCCCACGGCAACACACAAACACGCCACACGGACATACCACAGCACCACACGGACACCCCACAGCACCACACAGAGACCCCACAGCACCACACAGACACCCCTCAGCAATACACAGACACCACACAGACACCCCACAGCACCACACAGACACCCCACAGCAATACACAGACACCCCACAGCACCACACAGACACCCCACAGCACCACACAAACACGCCACGGCAATACACAGACACCCCACGGCAACACACAGACACCCCACGGCAACACACAAACACGCCACACGGACATACCACAGCACCACACGGACACCCCACAGCACCACACAGAGACCCCACAGCACCACACAGACACCCCTCAGCAATACACAGACACCCCACAGCACCACACAGACACCCCACAGCACCACACAGACACCCCACAGCACCACACAGACACCCCACAGCACCACACAAACACGCCACGGCAATACACAGACACCCCACAGCACCACACAGATACCCCACAGCAATACACAGATACCCCACAGCAATACACAGATACCCCACGGCAATACACAGACACCCCACGGCAATATACAGATACCCCACGGCAATACACAGATAGCCCACGGCAATACACAGATACCCCACGGCAATACACAGATACCCCACGGCAATACACAGACACCCCACGGCACCACACAGATACCCCACGGCAGTACACAGATACCCCACGGCAGTACACAGATACCCCACGGCAGTACACAGATACCCCACGGCACCACACAGATACCCCACGGCACCACACAGATACCCCACAGCACCACACAGATACCCCACAGTAATACACAGACACCCCACAGCACCACACAGATACCCCACGGCACCACACAGATACCCCACGGCACCACACAGATACCCCACGGCACCACACAGATACCCCACAGCACCACACAGATACCCCACAGCACCACAGATACCCCACGGCACCACACAGATACCCCACGGCACCACACAGATACCCCACGGCAGTACACAGACACCCCACAGCAGTACACAGACACCCACAGCAGTACACAGACACCCCACAGCAATACACAGACACCCCACGGCAATACACAGACACCCCACAGCAGTACACAGACACCCCACATCAGTACACATATACCCCACGGCAGTACACATATACCCCACAGCAACACACAGATACCCCACAGCAATACACAGACACCCCACAGCAATACACAGATACCCCACAGCAATACACAGACACCCCACAGCAATACACAGATACCCCACAGCAATACACAGATACCCCACAGCAATACACAGATACCCCACAGCAATACACAGATACCCCACAGCAATACACAGACACCACACAGACACCCCACAGCAATACACAGACACCCCACAGCACCACACAGACACCCCACAGCACCACACAGACACCCCACAGCACCACACAAACACCCCACGGCAATACACAGACACCCCACGGCAATACACAGACACCCCACAGCAATACACAGACACCCCACAGCAATACACAGATACCCCACAGCAATACACAGATACCCCACAGCAATACACAGATACCCCACAGCAATACACAGATACCCCACAGCAATACACAGATACCCCACAGCAATACACAGATACCCCAAAGCAATACACAGACACCCCACAGCAATACACAGACACCCCACGGCAATACACAGATACCCCACGGCAGTACACAGATACCCCACGGCAATACACAGACACCCCATGGCAGTACACAGATACCCCACGGCAGTACACAGATACCCCACGGCAGTACACAGACACCCCACGGCAGTACACATATACCCCACAGCAACACACAGATACCCCACGGCAGTACAGACACCCCACAGCAGTACACAGATACCCCACAGCAGTACAGACACCCCACAGCAGTACACACACCCCACAGCAGTACACAGACACCCCACGGCAGTACACAGACACCCCACATCAGTACACAGACACCCCACAGCAGTACACAGACACCCCACGGCAGTACACAGATACCCCACGGCAGTACACAGACACTCCACGGCAGTACACAGATACCCCACGGCAGTACACAGATACCCCACAGCAGTACACAGATACCCCACGGCAGTACACAGATACCCCACGGCAGTACACAGATACCCCACGGCAGTACACAGACACCCCACGGCAGTACACAGACACCCCACGGCAATACACAGATACCTCACGGCAATACACAGATACCCCACGGCAATACACAGACACCCCACAGCAATACACAGACACCCCACAGCACCACACAGACACCCCACAGCAATACACAGACACCCCACGGCAACACACAGACACCCCACGGCAACACACAAACACGCCACAGCACCACACGGACATACCACAGCACCACACGGACATACCACAGCACCACACGGACACCCCACAGCACCACACAGAGACCCCACAGCACCACACAGACACCCCTCAGCAATACACAGACACCACACAGACACCCCACAGCACCACACAGACACCCCACAGCAATACACAGACACCCCACAGCACCACACAGACACCCCACAGCACCACACAAACACGCCACGGCAATACACAGACACCCCACGGCAATACACAGACACCCCACAGCACCACACAGATACCCCACAGCAATACACAGATACCCCACAGCAATACACAGATACCCCACGGCAATACACAGACACCCCACGGCAATATACAGATACCCCACGGCAATACACAGATAGCCCACGGCAATACACAGATACCCCACGGCAATACACAGATACCCCACGGCAATACACAGACACCCCACGGCACCACACAGATACCCCACGGCAGTACACAGATACCCCACGGCAGTACACAGATACCCCACGGCAGTACACAGATACCCCACGGCACCACACAGATACCCCACGGCACCACACAGATACCCCACAGCACCACACAGATACCCCACAGTAATACACAGACACCCCACAGCACCACACAGATACCCCACGGCACCACACAGATACCCCACGGCACCACACAGATACCCCACGGCACCACACAGATACCCCACAGCACCACACAGATACCCCACAGCACCACAGATACCCCACGGCACCACACAGATACCCCACGGCACCACACAGATACCCCACGGCAGTACACAGACACCCCACAGCAGTACACAGACACCCACAGCAGTACACAGACACCCCACAGCAATACACAGACACCCCACGGCAATACACAGACACCCCACAGCAGTACACAGACACCCCACATCAGTACACATATACCCCACAGCAGTACACATATACCCCACAGCAATACACATATACCCCACAGCAACACACAGATACCCCACAGCAATACACAGATACCCCACAGCAATACACAGATACCCCACGGCAGTACACAGATACCCCACAGCAGTACACATATACCCCACAGCAATACACATATACCCCACAGCAACACACAGATACCCCACGGCAATACACAGATACCCCACGGCAGTACACATATACCCCACAGCAATACACAGACACCCCACAGCAATACACAGATACCCCACAGCAATACACAGATACCCCACAGCAATACACAGACACCCCACAGCAATACACAGATACCCCACAGCAATACACAGATACCCCACAGCAATACACAGACACCACACAGACACCCCACAGCAATACACAGACACCCCACAGCACCACACAGACACCCCACAGCACCACACAGACACCCCACAGCACCACACAAACACGCCACGGCAATACACAGACACCCCACGGCAATACACAGACACCCCACAGCACCACACAGACACCCCACAGCAATACACAGATACCCCACAGCAATACACAGATACCCCACAGCAATACACAGATACCCCACAGCAATACACAGATACCCCACAGCAATACACAGATACCCCAAAGCAATACACAGACACCCCACAGCAGTACACACACCCCACAGCAATACACAGACACCCCACGGCAATACACAGATACCCCACGGCAGTACACAGATACCCCACGGCAATACACAGACACCCCATGGCAGTACACAGATACCCCACGGCACCACACAGATACCTCACGGCACCACACAGATACCTCACGGCACCACACAGATACCCCACAGCACCACACAGATACCCCACGGCACCACACAGATACCCCACGGCAGTACACAGACACCCCACGGCAGTACACAGACACCCCACAGCAGTACACAGACACCCACAGCAATACACAGACACCCCACGGCAATACACAGACACCCCACGGCAATACACAGATACCCCACGGCAGTACACATATACCCCACAGCAACACACAGATA
Source organism: Cepaea hortensis (assembly GCA_963921405.1). Classification (NCBI taxonomy): domain Eukaryota; kingdom Metazoa; phylum Mollusca; class Gastropoda; order Stylommatophora; family Helicidae; genus Cepaea; species Cepaea hortensis. The sequence goes on from OY992890.1 coordinate 4,664,006, forward strand.
CCCCACGGCAGTACAGACACCCCACAGCAGTACACAGATACCCCACAGCAGTACACAGACACCCCACAGCAGTACACACACCCCACAGCAGTACACAGACACCCCACGGCAGTACACAGACACCCCACATCAGTACACAGACACCCCACAGCAGTACACAGACACCCCACGGCAGTACACAGATACCCCACGGCAGTACACAGACACTCCACGGCAGTACACAGATACCCCACGGCAGTACACAGATACCCCACAGCAGTACACAGATACCCCACGGCAGTACACAGATACCCCACGGCAGTACACAGATACCCCACGGCAGTACACAGATACCCCACGGCAGTACACAGACACCCCACGGCAGTACACAGACACCCCACGGCAATACACAGATACCCCACGGCAATACACAGACACCCCACGGCAACACACAAACACGCCACGGCAACACACAAACACGCCACAGCACCACACAGACACCCCACAGCACCACACGGACACCCCACAGCACCACACGGATACCCCACAGCACCACACGGATACCCCACAGCACCACACAGATACCCCACAGTAATACACAGACACCCCACAGCACCACACAGATACCCCACGGCACCACACAGATACCCCACGGCACCACACAGATACCCCACGGCACCACACAGATACCCCACAGCACCACACAGATACCCCACAGCACCACAGATACCCCACGGCACCACACAGATACCCCACGGCACCACACAGATACCCCACGGCAGTACACAGACACCCAACAGCAGTACACAGACACCCACAGCAGTACACAGACACCCCACAGCAATACACAGATACCCCACGGCAGTAAACATATACCCCACAGCAACACACAGATACCCCACGGCAGTAAACATATACCCCACAGCAACACACAGATACCCCACGGCAGTACAGACACCCCACAGCAGTACATAGACACCCCACAGCAGTACACAGATACCCCACAGCAGTACACAGACACCCCACAGCAGTACACAGACACCCCACAGCACCACACGGACACCCCACAGCAATACAGACACCCCACAGCAATACACAGACACCACACAGACACCCCACAGCACCACACAGACACCCCACAGCACCACACAGACACTCCACGGCAATACACAGACACCCCACAGCAATACACAGACACCCCACAGCAATACACAGACACCCCGCAGCAATACACAGATACCCCGCAGCAATACACAGACACCCCACAGCAATACACAGACACCCCACAGCAATACACAGACACCCCACGGCAATACACAGATACCCCACGGCAATACACAGATACCCCACAGCAATACACAGACACCCCACAGCAATACACAGACACCCCACAGCACCACACAGACACCTTACAGCACCACACAGATACCCCACAGCACCACACAGACACCCCACAGCAATACACAGACACCCCGCAGCAATACACAGACACCCCGCAGCAATACACAGACACCCCACGGCAATACACAGACACCCCACGGCAATACACAGATACCCCACGGCAATACAAAGATACCCCACGGCAATACACAGACACCCCACAGCAATACACAGACACCCCACAGCACCACACAGACACCCCACAGCAATACACAGACACCCCACGGCAACACACAGACACCCCACGGCAACACACAAACACGCCACACGGACATACCACAGCACCACACGGACACCCCACAGCACCACACAGAGACCCCACAGCACCACACAGACACCCCTCAGCAATACACAGACACCACACAGACACCCCACAGCACCACACAGACACCCCACAGCAATACACAGACACCCCACAGCACCACACAGACACCCCACAGCACCACACAAACACGCCACGGCAATACACAGACACCCCACGGCAATACACAGACACCCCACAGCACCACACAGATACCCCACAGCAATACACAGATACCCCACAGCAATACACAGATACCCCACGGCAATACACAGACACCCCACGGCAATATACAGATACCCCACGGCAATACACAGATAGCCCACGGCAATACACAGATACCCCACGGCAATACACAGACACCCCACGGCACCACACAGATACCCCACGGCAGTACACAGATACCCCACGGCAGTACACAGATACCCCACGGCAGTACACAGATACCCCACGGCACCACACAGATACCCCACGGCACCACACAGATACCCCACAGCACCACACAGATACCCCACAGCACCACACAGATACCCCACAGTAATACACAGACACCCCACAGCACCACACAGATACCCCACGGCACCACACAGATACCCCACGGCACCACACAGATACCCCACAGCACCACACAGATACCCCACAGCACCACAGATACCCCACGGCACCACACAGATACCCCACAGCAGTACACAGACACCCACAGCAGTACACAGACACCCCACAGCAGTACACAGACACCCACAGCAGTACACAGACACCCCACAGCAATACACAGACACCCCACGGCAATACACAGACACCCCACAGCAGTACACATATACCCCACAGCAGTACACATATACCCCACAGCAATACACATATACCCCACGGCAGTACACAGATACCCCACGGAGGTACACATATACCCCACAGCAGTACACAGATACCCCACAGCAGTACACAGACACCCCACAGCAGTACACAGACACCCCACGGCAGTACACAGACACCCCACATCAGTACACAGACACCCCACAGCAGTACACAGATACCCCACGGCAGTACACAGACACCCCACGGCAGTACACAGACACCCCACGGCAGTACACAGATACCCCACGGCAATACACAGATACCCCACGGCAGTACACAGATACCCCACGGCAGTACACAGATACCCCACGGCAGTACACAGATACCCCACGGCAGTACCCAGATACCCCACAGCAGTACACAGACACCCCACAGCAGTACACAGACACCCCACAGCAGTACACAGACACCCCACAGCACCACACGGACACCCCACAGCACCACACAGACACCCCACGGCAATACACAGACACCCCACGGCAATACACAGACACCCCACGGCAATACACAGACACCCCACGGCAACACACAGACACCCCACGGCAACACACAAACACGCCACAGCACCACACGGACATACCACAGCACCACACGGACACCCCACAGCACTACACAGAGACCCCACAGCACCACACAGACACCCCTCAGCAATACACAGACACCCCACAGCAATACACAGACACCCCACAGCACCACACAGACACCCCACAGCACCACACAGATACCCCACAGCAATACACAGATACCCCACAGCAATACACAGATACCCCACGGCAATACACAGACACCCCACGGCAATATACAGATACCCCACGGCAATACACAGATAGCCCACGGCAATACACAGATACCCCACGGCAATACACAGACACCCCACGGCACCACACAGATACCCCACGGCAGTACACAGATACCCCACGGCAGTACACAGATACCCCATGGCAGTACACAGATACCCCACGGCACCACACAGATACCCCACGGCACCACACAGATACCCCACAGCACCACACAGATACCCCACAGTAATACACAGACACCCCACAGCACCACACAGATACCCCACGGCACCACACAGATACCCCACGGCACCACACAGATACCCCACGGCACCACACAGATACCCCACAGCACCACACAGATACCCCACAGCACCACAGATACCCCACGGCACCACACAGATACCCCACGGCACCACACAGATACCCCACGGCAGTACACAGACACCCCACAGCAGTACACAGACACCCACAGCAGTACACAGACACCCCACAGCAATACACAGACACCCCACGGCAATACACAGACACCCCACAGCAGTACACAGACACCCCACATCAGTACACATATACCCCACGGCAGTACACATATACCCCACAGCAACACACAGATACCCCACAGCAATACACAGACACCCCACAGCAATACACAGATACCCCACAGCAATACACAGACACCCCACAGCAATACACAGATACCCCACAGCAATACACAGATACCCCACAGCAATACACAGATACCCCACAGCAATACACAGATACCCCACATCAATACACAGACACCACACAGACACCCCACAGCAATACACAGACACCCCACAGCACCACACAGACACCCCACAGCACCACACAGACACCCCACAGCACCACACAAACACCCCACGGCAATACACAGACACCCTACGGCAATACACAGACACCCCACAGCAATACACAGACACCCCACAGCAATACACAGATACCCCACAGCAATACACAGATACCCCACAGCAATACACAGATACCCCACAGCAATACACAGATACCCCACAGCAATACACAGATACCCCAAAGCAATACACAGACACCCCACAGCAATACACAGACACCCCACGGCAATACACAGATACCCCACGGCAGTACACAGATACCCCACGGCAATACACAGACACCCCATGGCAGTACACAGATACCCCACGGCACCACACAGATACCTCACGGCACCACACAGATACCTCACGGCACCACACAGATACCCCACAGCACCACACAGATACCCCACGGCACCACACAGATACCCCACGGCACCACACAGATACCCCACGGCACCACACAGATACCCCACGGCAGTACACAGACACCCCACAGCAGTACACAGACACCCCACAGCAGTACACAGACACCCCACAGCAGTACACAGACACCCACAGCAGTACACAGACACCCCACAGCAATACACAGACACCCCACGGCAATACACAGACACCCCACGGCAATACACAGATACCCCACGGCAGTACACATATACCCCACAGCAACACACAGATACCCCACGGCAGTACAGATACCCCACAGCAGTACACAGACACCCCACAGCAGTACACACACCCCACGGCAGTACACAGACACCCCACGGCAGTACACAGACACCCCACATCAGTACACAGACACCCCACAGCAGTACACAGACACCCCACGGCAGTACACAGACACTCCACGGCAGTACACAGATACCCCACGGCAGTACACAGATACCCCACAGCAGTACACAGATACCCCACGGCAGTACACAGATACCCCACGGCAGTACACAGATACCCCACGGCACCACACAGACACCCCACAGCAATACACAGACACCCCACAGCACCACACAGACACCCCACAGCACCACACAAACACGCCACGGCAATACACAGATACCCCACAGCAATACACAGATACCCCACAGCAATACACAGATACCCCACGGCAATACACAGACACCCCACGGCAATATACAGATACCCCACGGCAATACACAGATAGCCCACGGCAATACACAGATACCCCACGGCAATACACAGATACCCCACGGCAATACACAGACACCCCACGGCACCACACAGATACCCCACGGCAGTACACAGATACCCCACGGCAGTACACAGATACCCCACGGCAGTACACAGATACCCCACGGCACCACACAGATACCCCACGGCACCACACAGATACCCCACAGCACCACACAGATACCCCACAGCACCACACAGATACCCCACAGTAATACACAGACACCCCACAGCACCACACAGATACCCCACGGCACCACACAGATACCCCACGGCACCACACAGATACCCCACGGCACCACACAGATACCCCACAGCACCACACAGATACCCCACAGCACCACAGATACCCCACGGCACCACACAGATACCCCACGGCACCACACAGATACCCCACGGCAGTACACAGACACCCCACAGCAGTACACAGACACCCACAGCAGTACACAGACACCCCACAGCAATACACAGACACCCCACGGCAATACACAGACACCCCACAGCAGTACACAGACACCCCACATCAGTACACATATACCCCACAGCAGTACACATATACCCCACAGCAATACACATATACCCCACAGCAACACACAGATACCCCACAGCAATACACAGATACCCCACAGCAATACACAGATACCCCACGGCAGTACACAGATACCCCACAGCAGTACACATATACCCCACAGCAATACACATATACCCCACAGCAACACACAGATACCCCACGGCAATACACAGATACCCCACAGCAATACACAGATACCCCACAGCAATACACAGATACCCCACGGCAATACACAGATACCCCACAGCAGTACACATATACCCCACAGCAATACACAGACACCCCACAGCAATACACAGATACCCCACGGCAATACACAGATACCCCACAGCAGTACACATATACCCCACAGCAATACACAGATACCCCACAGCAATACACAGATACCCCACGGCAATACACAGATACCCCACGGCAGTACACATATACCCCACAGCAATACACAGACACCCCACAGCAATACACAGATACCCCACAGCAATACACAGATACCCCACAGCAATACACAGACACCCCACAGCAATACACAGATACCCCACAGCAATACACAGATACCCCACAGCAATACACAGACACCACACAGACACCCCACAGCAATACACAGACACCCCACAGCACCACACAGACACCCCACAGCACCACACAGACACCCCACAGCACCACACAAACACGCCACGGCAATACACAGACACCCCACGGCAATACACAGACACCCCACGGCAATACACAGACACCCCACAGCACCACACAGACACCCCACAGCAATACACAGATACCCCACAGCAATACACAGATACCCCACAGCAATACACAGATACCCCACAGCAATACACAGATACCCCACAGCAATACACAGATACCCCAAAGCAATACACAGACACCCCACAGCAGTACACACACCCCACAGCAATACACAGACACCCCACGGCAATACACAGATACCCCACGGCAGTACACAGATACCCCACGGCAATACACAGACACCCCATGGCAGTACACAGATACCCCACGGCACCACACAGATACCTCACGGCACCACACAGATACCTCACGGCACCACACAGATACCCCACAGCACCACACAGATACCCCACGGCACCACACAGATACCCCACGGCAGTACACAGACACCCCACGGCAGTACACAGACACCCCACAGCAGTACACAGACACCCACAGCAATACACAGACACCCCACGGCAATACACAGATACCCCACGGCAATACACAGATACCCCACGGCAGTACACAGATACCCCACGGCAGTACACATATACCCCACGGCAGTACAGACACCCCACAGCAGTACACAGATACCCCACAGCAGTACACAGACACCCCACAGCAGTACACACACCCCACAGCAGTACACAGACACCCCACGGCAGTACACAGACACCCCACATCAGTACACAGACACCCCACAGCAGTACACAGACACCCCACGGCAGTACACAGATACCCCACGGCAGTACACAGACACTCCACGGCAGTACACAGATACCCCACGGCAGTACACAGATACCCCACAGCAGTACACAGATACCCCACGGCAGTACACAGATACCCCACGGCAGTACACAGATACCCCACGGCAGTACACAGATACCCCACGGCAGTACACAGACACCCCACGGCAGTACACAGACACCCCACGGCAATACACAGATACCCCACGGCAATACACAGACACCCCACGGCAACACACAAACACGCCACGGCAACACACAAACACGCCACAGCACCACACAGACACCCCACAGCACCACACGGACACCCCACAGCACCACACGGATACCCCACAGCACCACACGGATACCCCACAGCACCACACAGATACCCCACAGTAATACACAGACACCCCACAGCACCACACAGATACCCCACGGCACCACACAGATACCCCACGGCACCACACAGATACCCCACGGCACCACACAGATACCCCACAGCACCACACAGATACCCCACAGCACCACAGATACCCCACGGCACCACACAGATACCCCACGGCACCACACAGATACCCCACGGCAGTACACAGACACCCAACAGCAGTACACAGACACCCACAGCAGTACACAGACACCCCACAGCAATACACAGATACCCCACGGCAGTAAACATATACCCCACAGCAACACACAGATACCCCACGGCAGTAAACATATACCCCACAGCAACACACAGATACCCCACGGCAGTACAGACACCCCACAGCAGTACATAGACACCCCACAGCAGTACACAGATACCCCACAGCAGTACACAGACACCCCACAGCAGTACACAGACACCCCACAGCACCACACGGACACCCCACAGCAATACAGACACCCCACAGCAATACACAGACACCACACAGACACCCCACAGCACCACACAGACACCCCACAGCACCACACAGACACTCCACGGCAATACACAGACACCCCACAGCAATACACAGACACCCCACAGCAATACACAGACACCCCGCAGCAATACACAGATACCCCGCAGCAATACACAGACACCCCACAGCAATACACAGACACCCCACAGCAATACACAGACACCCCACGGCAATACACAGATACCCCACGGCAATACACAGATACCCCACAGCAATACACAGACACCCCACAGCAATACACAGACACCCCACAGCACCACACAGACACCTTACAGCACCACACAGATACCCCACAGCACCACACAGACACCCCACAGCAATACACAGACACCCCGCAGCAATACACAGACACCCCGCAGCAATACACAGACACCCCACGGCAATACACAGACACCCCACGGCAATACACAGATACCCCACGGCAATACAAAGATACCCCACGGCAATACACAGACACCCCACAGCAATACACAGACACCCCACAGCACCACACAGACACCCCACAGCAATACACAGACACCCCACAGCAACACACAGACACCCCACGGCAACACACAAACACGCCACACGGACATACCACAGCACCACACGGACACCCCACAGCACCACACAGAGACCCCACAGCACCACACAGACACCCCTCAGCAATACACAGACACCACACAGACACCCCACAGCACCACACAGACACCCCACAGCAATACACAGACACCCCACAGCACCACACAGACACCCCACAGCACCACACAAACACGCCACGGCAATACACAGACACCCCACGGCAATACACAGACACCCCACAGCACCACACAGATACCCCACAGCAATACACAGATACCCCACAGCAATACACAGATACCCCACGGCAATACACAGACACCCCACGGCAATATACAGATACCCCACGGCAATACACAGATAGCCCACGGCAATACACAGATACCCCACGGCACCACACAGATACCCCACGGCAGTACACAGATACCCCACGGCAGTACACAGATACCCCACGGCAGTACACAGATACCCCACGGCACCACACAGATACCCCACGGCACCACACAGATACCCCACAGCACCACACAGATACCCCACAGCACCACACAGATACCCCACAGTAATACACAGACACCCCACAGCACCACACAGATACCCCACGGCACCACACAGATACCCCACGGCACCACACAGATACCCCACAGCACCACACAGATACCCCACAGCACCACAGATACCCCACGGCACCACACAGATACCCCACAGCAGTACACAGACACCCACAGCAGTACACAGACACCCCACAGCAGTACACAGACACCCACAGCAGTACACAGACACCCCACAGCAATACACAGACACCCCACGGCAATACACAGACACCCCACAGCAGTACACATATACCCCACAGCAGTACACATATACCCCACAGCAATACACATATACCCCACGGCAGTACACAGATACCCCACGGAGGTACACATATACCCCACAGCAGTACACAGATACCCCACAGCAGTACACAGACACCCCACAGCAGTACACAGACACCCCACGGCAGTACACAGACACCCCACATCAGTACACAGACACCCCACAGCAGTACACAGATACCCCACGGCAGTACACAGACACCCCACGGCAGTACACAGACACCCCACGGCAGTACACAGATACCCCACGGCAATACACAGATACCCCACGGCAGTACACAGATACCCCACGGCAGTACACAGATACCCCACGGCAGTACACAGATACCCCACGGCAGTACCCAGATACCCCACAGCAGTACACAGACACCCCACAGCAGTACACAGACACCCCACAGCAGTACACAGACACCCCACAGCACCACACGGACACCCCACAGCACCACACAGACACCCCACGGCAATACACAGACACCCCACGGCAATACACAGACACCCCACGGCAATACACAGACACCCCACGGCAACACACAGACACCCCACGGCAACACACAAACACGCCACAGCACCACACGGACATACCACAGCACCACACGGACACCCCACAGCACTACACAGAGACCCCACAGCACCACACAGACACCCCTCAGCAATACACAGACACCCCACAGCAATACACAGACACCCCACAGCACCACACAGACACCCCACAGCACCACACAGATACCCCACAGCAATACACAGATACCCCACAGCAATACACAGATACCCCACGGCAATACACAGACACCCCACGGCAATATACAGATACCCCACGGCAATACACAGATAGCCCACGGCAATACACAGATACCCCACGGCAATACACAGACACCCCACGGCACCACACAGATACCCCACGGCAGTACACAGATACCCCACGGCAGTACACAGATACCCCATGGCAGTACACAGATACCCCACGGCACCACACAGATACCCCACGGCACCACACAGATACCCCACAGCACCACACAGATACCCCACAGTAATACACAGACACCCCACAGCACCACACAGATACCCCACGGCACCACACAGATACCCCACGGCACCACACAGATACCCCACGGCACCACACAGATACCCCACAGCACCACACAGATACCCCACAGCACCACAGATACCCCACGGCACCACACAGATACCCCACGGCAATATACAGATACCCCACGGCAATACACAGATAGCCCACGGCAATACACAGATACCCCACGGCAATACACAGACACCCCACGGCACCACACAGATACCCCACGGCAGTACACAGATACCCCACGGCAGTACACAGATACCCCACGGCAGTACACAGATACCCCACGGCACCACACAGATACCCCACGGCACCACACAGATACCCCACAGCACCACACAGATACCCCACAGCACCACACAGATACCCCACAGTAATACACAGACACCCCACAGCACCACACAGATACCCCACGGCACCACACAGATACCCCACGGCACCACACAGATACCCCACAGCACCACACAGATACCCCACAGCACCACAGATACCCCACGGCACCACACAGATACCCCACGGCACCACACAGATACCCCACGGCAGTACACAGACACCCCACAGCAGTACACAGACACCCACAGCAGTACACAGACACCCCACAGCAATACACAGACACCCCACGGCAATACACAGACACCCCACAGCAGTACACATATACCCCACAGCAATACACATATACCCCACAGCAATACACATATACCCCACGGCAGTACACAGATACCCCACGGCAGTACACATATACCCCACAGCAACACACAGATACCCCACAGCAGTACACAGACACCCCACAGCAGTACACAGATACCCCACAGCAGTACACAGACACCCCACAGCTGTACACAGACACCCCACGGCAGTACACAGACACCCCACATCAGTACACAGACACCCCACAGCAGTACACAGATACCCCACGGCAGTACACAGACACCCCACGGCAGTACACAGACACCCCACGGCAGTACACAGATACCCCACGGCAATACACAGATACCCCACGGCAGTACACAGATACCCCACGGCAGTACACAGATACCCCACGGCAGTACCCAGATACCCCACAGCAGTACACAGACACCCCACAGCAGTACACGGACACCCCACAGCAGTACACGGACACCCCACAGCACCACACAGACACCCCACGGCAATACACAGACACCCCACGGCAATACACAGACACCCCACGGCAATACACAGACACCCCACGGCAACACACAGACACCCCACGGCAACACACAAACACGCCACAGCACCACACGGACATACCACAGCACCACACGGACACCCCACAGCACTACACAGAGACCCCACAGCACCACACAGACACCCCTCAGCAATACACAGACACCCCACAGCACCACACAGACACCCCACAGCACCACACAGATACCCCACAGCAATACACAGATACCCCACAGCAATACACAGATACCCCACGGCAATACACAGACACCCCACGGCAATATACAGATACCCCACGGCAGTACACAGACACCCCACAGCAGTACACAGACACCCCACAGCAACACACAGACACCCCACAGCACCACACAGACACCCCACAGCAATACACAGACACCCCACAGCAATACAGACACCCCACAGCAATACACAGACACCACACAGACACCCCACAGCACCACACAGACACCCCAAAGCACCACACAGACACCCCACAGCAATACACAGATACCCCACAGCAATATACAGACACCCCACAGCAATACACAGACACCCCACAGCAATACACAGATACCCCACGGCAACACACAAACACGCCACGGCAACACACAAACACGCCACGGCAACACACAAACACGCCACGGCAACACACAAACACGCCACGGCAACACACAGATACCCCACAGCACCACACAGACATCCCACAGCACCACACAGACACCCCACAGCAGTACACAGACACCCCACAGCAATACACAGACACCCCACAGCAATACACAGACACCCCACAGCAATACACAGACACCCCACGGCAATACACAGATACCCCACAGCAATACACAGACACCCCACAGCAATACACAGACACCCCACAGCAATACACAGACACCCCACAGTAATACACAGACACCACACAGCACCACACAGATACCCCACAGCAACACACAGATACCCCACAGCAGTACACAGACACCCCACAGCAGTACACAGATACCCCACAGCAGTACACAGACACCCCACAGCTGTACACAGACACCCCACGGCAGTACACAGACACCCCACATCAGTACACAGACACCCCACAGCAGTACACAGATACCCCACGGCAGTACACAGACACCCCACGGCAGTACACAGACACCCCACGGCAGTACACAGATACCCCACGGCAATACACAGATACCCCACGGCAGTACACAGATACCCCACGGCAGTACACAGATACCCCACGGCAGTACCCAGATACCCCACAGCAGTACACAGACACCCCACAGCAGTACACAGACACCCCACAGCAGTACACGGACACCCCACAGCACCACACAGACACCCCACGGCAATACACAGACACCCCACGGCAATACACAGACACCCCACGGCAATACACAGACACCCCACGGCAACACACAGACACCCCACGGCAACACACAAACACGCCACAGCACCACACGGACATACCACAGCACCACACGGACACCCCACAGCACTACACAGAGACCCCACAGCACCACACAGACACCCCTCAGCAATACACAGACACCCCACAGCACCACACAGACACCCCACAGCACCACACAGATACCCCACAGCAATACACAGATACCCCACAGCAATACACAGATACCCCACGGCAATACACAGACACCCCACGGCAATATACAGATACCCCACGGCAGTACACAGACACCCCACAGCAGTACACAGACACCCCACAGCAACACACAGACACCCCACAGCACCACACAGACACCCCACAGCAATACACAGACACCCCACAGCAATACAGACACCCCACAGCAATACACAGACACCACACAGACACCCCACAGCACCACACAGACACCCCAAAGCACCACACAGACACCCCACAGCAATACACAGATACCCCACAGCAATATACAGACACCCCACAGCAATACACAGACACCCCACAGCAATACACAGATACCCCACGGCAACACACAAACACGCCACGGCAACACACAAACACGCCACGGCAACACACAAACACGCCACGGCAACACACAAACACGCCACGGCAACACACAGATACCCCACAGCACCACACAGACATCCCACAGCACCACACAGACACCCCACAGCAGTACACAGACACCCCACAGCAATACACAGACACCCCACAGCAATACACAGACACCCCACAGCAATACACAGACACCCCACGGCAATACACAGATACCCCACAGCAATACACAGACACCCCACAGCAATACACAGACACCCCACAGCAATACACAGACACCCCACAGTAATACACAGACACCACACAGCACCACACAGATACCCCACAGCACCACACAGATACCCCCACGGCAACACACAGACACCCCACAGCAACACACAGACACCCCACGGCAATACACAGACACCCCACGGCAGTACACAGATACCCCACGGCAATACACAGATACCCCACGGCAGTACACAGATACCCCACGGCACCACACAGATACCCCACAGAAATACACAGATACCCCACAGCTCACACAGATACCCCACAGCACCACACAGATACCCCACAGCAATACACAGATACCCCACAGCACCACACAGATACCCCACAGCAATACACAGATACCCCACAGCACCACACAGATACCCCACAGCACCACACAGATACCCCACAGCAATACACAGATACCCCACAGCACCACACAGATACCCCACAGCACCACACAGATACCCCACTGCACCACACAGATACCCCACGGCAATACACAGACACCCCACGGCATTATACAGACACCCCATGGCAATACACAGACACCCCACAGCAATACACAGACACCCCACAGCAATACACAGACACCCCACAGCAATACACAGACACCCCACAGCAATACACAGACACCCCACGGCAATACACAGATACCCCACGGCAGTACACAGATACCCCACGGCAGTACACAGATACCCCACGGCAGTACACATATACCCCACAGCAACACACAGATACCCCACGGCAGTACACAGATACCCCACAGCAGTACAGACACCCCACAGCAGTACACAGATACCCCACAACAGTACACACACCGCACAGCAGTACACAGACACCCCACGGCAGTACACAGACACCCCACAGCAGTACACAGACACCCCACGGCAGTACACAGATACCCCACGGCAGTACACAGACACCCCACGGCAGTACACAGATACCCCACGGCAATACACAGATACCCCACGGCAATACACAGACACCCCACAGCAATACACAGACACCCCACAGCAATACACAGACACCCCACGGCAATACACAGATACCCCACAGCAATACACAGACACCCCACAGCAATACACAGACACCCCACAGCAATACACAGACACCCCACAGTAATACACAGACACCACACAGCACCACACAGATACCCCACAGCACCACACAGATACCCCCACGGCAACACACAGACACCCCACAGCAACACACAGACACCCCACGGCAATACACAGACACCCCACGGCAGTACACAGATACCCCACGGCAATACACAGATACCCCACGGCAGTACACAGATACCCCACGGCACCACACAGATACCCCACAGAAATACACAGATACCCCACAGCTCACACAGATACCCCACAGCACCACACAGATACCCCACAGCAATACACAGATACCCCACAGCACCACACAGATACCCCACAGCAATACACAGATACCCCACAGCACCACACAGATACCCCACAGCACCACACAGATACCCCACAGCAATACACAGATACCCCACAGCACCACACAGATACCCCACAGCACCACACAGATACCCCACTGCACCACACAGATACCCCACGGCAATACACAGACACCCCACGGCATTATACAGACACCCCATGGCAATACACAGACACCCCACAGCAATACACAGACACCCCACAGCAATACACAGACACCCCACAGCAATACACAGACACCCCACAGCAATACACAGACACCCCACGGCAATACACAGATACCCCACGGCAGTACACAGATACCCCACGGCAGTACACAGATACCCCACGGCAGTACACATATACCCCACAGCAACACACAGATACCCCACGGCAGTACACAGATACCCCACAGCAGTACAGACACCCCACAGCAGTACACAGATACCCCACAACAGTACACACACCGCACAGCAGTACACAGACACCCCACGGCAGTACACAGACACCCCACAGCAGTACACAGACACCCCACGGCAGTACACAGATACCCCACGGCAGTACACAGACACCCCACGGCAGTACACAGATACCCCACGGCAATACACAGATACCCCACGGCAATACACAGATACCCCACGGCAGTACACAGATACCCCACAGCAGTACACAGATACCCCACGGCAGTACACAGATACCCCACGGCAGTACACAGATACCCCACAGCAGTACACAGACACCCCACGGCAGTACACAGACACCCCACGGCAGTACACAGACACCCCACGGCAATACACAGACACCCCACGGCAACACAAAAACACGCCACGGCAACACAAAAACACGCCACGGCAACACACAAACACGCCACAGCACCACACAGACACCCCACAGCACCACACGGACACCCCACAGCACCACACGGACACCCCACAGCAATACACAGACACCCCACAGCAATACACAGACACCCCACAGCAATACACAGACACCCCACAGCAATACAGACACCAAACAGACACCCCACAGCACCACACAGACACCCCACAGCACCACACAGACACCCCACAGCAATACACAGACACCCCACAGCAATACACAGACACCCCACAGCACCACACAGACACCCCACTGCAACACACAGACACCCCACAGCAATACACAGACACCCCACAGCAATACACAGACACCCCACAGCAATACACAGACACCCCACGGCATTACACAGACACCCCACGGCAATACACAGACACCCCACGGCAATACACAGACACCCCACGGCAATACACAGACACCCCACGGCAATACATAGACACCCCACAGCAATACACAGACACCCCACGGCAACACACAGACACCCCACGGCAACACACAGATACCCCACAGCAACACACAGATACCCCACGGCAACACACAGACACCCCACGGCAACACACAGACACCCCACGGCAACACACAGACACCCCACGGCAACACACAGACACCCCACGGCAATACACAGACACCCCACGGCAATACACAGACACCCCACGGCAACACACAGACACCCCACAGCAATACACAGATACCCCACAGCAATACACAGATACCCCACAGCAATACACAGATACCCCACGGCAACACACAGATACCCCACGGCAACACACAGATACCCCACGGCAACACACAGACACCCCAGAGCAACACACAGATACCCCACGGCAACACACAGACACCCCACGGCAGTACACAGATACCCCACGGCAGTACACAGATACCCCACGGCAGTACACAGATACCCCACGGCAGTACACAGATACCCCACGGCAGTACACAGATACCCCACGGCAGTACACAGACACCCCACAGCAGTACACAGACACCCCACAGCAACACACAGACACCCCACAGCACCACACAGACACCCCACAGCAATACACAGACACCCCACAGCAATACAGACACCCCACAGCAATACACAGACACCACACAGACACCCCACAGCACCACACAGACACCCCAAAGCACCACACAGACACCCCACAGCAATACACAGATACCCCACAGCAATATACAGACACCCCACAGCAATACACAGACACCCCACAGCAATACACAGATACCCCACGGCAACACACAAACACGCCACGGCAACACACAAACACGCCACGGCAACACACAAACACGCCACGGCAACACACAAACACGCCACGGCAACACACAGATACCCCACAGCACCACACAGACATCCCACAGCACCACACAGACACCCCACAGCAGTACACAGACACCCCACAGCAATACACAGACACCCCACAGCAATACACAGACACCCCACAGCAATACACAGACACCCCACGGCAATACACAGATACCCCACAGCAATACACAGACACCCCACAGCAATACACAGACACCCCACAGCAATACACAGACACCCCACAGTAATACACAGACACCACACAGCACCACACAGATACCCCACAGCACCACACAGATACCCCCACGGCAACACACAGACACCCCACAGCAACACACAGACACCCCACGGCAATACACAGACACCCCACGGCAGTACACAGATACCCCACGGCAATACACAGATACCCCACGGCAGTACACAGATACCCCACGGCACCACACAGATACCCCACAGAAATACACAGATACCCCACAGCTCACACAGATACCCCACAGCACCACACAGATACCCCACAGCAATACACAGATACCCCACAGCACCACACAGATACCCCACAGCAATACACAGATACCCCACAGCACCACACAGATACCCCACAGCACCACACAGATACCCCACAGCAATACACAGATACCCCACAGCACCACACAGATACCCCACAGCACCACACAGATACCCCACAGCACCACACAGATACCCCACGGCAATACACAGACACCCCACGGCATTATACAGACACCCCATGGCAATACACAGACACCCCATGGCAATACACAGACACCACACGGCAATACACAGATACCCCACAGCAATACACAGATACCCCACAGCAATACACAGATACCCCCACGGCAACACACAGACACCCCACAGCAACACACAGACACCCCACAGCATTACACAGACACCCCACGGCAATACACAGACACCCCACAGCAATACACAGATACCCCACAGCAACACACAGATACCCCACAGCAACACACAGATACCCCACGGCAACACACAGACACCCCAGAGCAACACACAGACACCCCACGGCAACACACAAACACGCCACAGCACCACACGGACACCCCACAGCACCACACAGACACCCCACAGCAATACACAGACACCACACAGACACCACACAGCACCACACAGACACCCCACAGCAATACACAGACACCCCACAGCACCACACAGACACGCCACGGCAATACACAGACACGCCACGGCAATACACAGACACCCCACGGCAATACACAGACACCCCACAGCACCACACAGACACCCCACAGCAATACACAGATACCCCACAGCAATACACAGATACCCCACAGCAATACACAGATACCCCAAAGCAATACACAGACACCCCACAGCAATACACAGACACCCCACGGCAATACACAGATACCCCACGGCAGTACACAGATACCCCACGGCAATACACAGACACCCCACGGCACCACACAGATACCCCACGGCACCACACAGATACCCCACAGCACCACACAGATACCCCACAGCACCACAGATACCCCACGGCACCACACAGATACCCCACGGCACCACACAGATACCCCACGGCAGTACACAGACACCTCACAGCAGTACACAGACACCCCACAGCAGTACACAGACACCCACAGCAGTACACAGACACCCCACAGCAATACACAGACACCCCACGGCAATACACAGACACCCCACGGCAATACACAGATACCCCACGGCAGTACACAGATACCCCACGGCAGTACACATATACCCCACAGCAACACACAGATACCCCACGGCAGTACAGACACCCCACAGCAGTACACAGATACCCCACAGCAGTACACACACCCCACAGCAGTACACAGACACCCCACGGCAGTACACAGACACCCCACATCAGTACACAGACACCCCACAGCAGTACACAGACACCCCACGGCAGTACACAGATACCCCACGGCAGTACACAGACACCCCACGGCAGTACACAGATACCCCACGGCAATACACAGATACCCCACGGCAGTACACAGATACCCCACAGCAGTACACAGATACCCCACGGCAGTACACAGATACCCCACAGCAGTACACAGACACCCCACGGCAGTACACAGACACCCCACGGCAATACACAGATACCCCACGGCAGTACACAGACACCCCACGGCAATACACAGATACCCCACGGCAATACACAGACACCCCACGGCAACACAAAAACACGCCACGGCAACACACAAACACGCCACAGCACCACACAGACACCCCACAGCACCACACGGACACCCCACAGCACCACACGGACACCCCACAGCAATACACAGACACCCCACAGCAATACAGACACCAAACAGACACCCCACAGCACCACACAGACACCCCACAGCACCACACAGACACCCCACAGCAATACACAGACACCCCACAGCAATACACAGACACCCCACAGCACCACACAGACACCCCACGGCAACACACAGACACCCCACTGCAACACACAGATACCCCACAGCAATACACAGACACCCCACAGCAATACACAGACACCCCACGGCATTACACAGACACCCCACGGCAATACACAGACACCCCACGGCAATACACAGACACCACACAGCAATACACAGACACCCCACAGCAATACACAGACACCCCACGGCAATACACAGACACCCCACAGCAATACATAGACACCCCACAGCAATACATAGACACCCCACAGCAATACACAGACACCCCACAGCAATACACAGACACCCCACGGCAACACACAGACACCCCACGGCAACACACAGACACCCCACAGCAACACACAGATACCCCACGGCAACACACAGACACCTCACGGCAACACACAGACACCCCACGGCAACACACAGACACCCCACGGCAACACACAGACACCCCACGGCAACACACAGATACCCCACGGCAACACACAGACACCCCACGGCAATACACAGATACCCCACAGCAACACACAGACACCCCAGAGCAACACACAGATACCCCACGGCAGTACACAGACACCCCACGGCAGTACACAGATACCCCACGGCAATACACAGATACCCCACGGCAGTACACAGATACCCCACGGCAGTACACAGACACCCCGCGGCAGTACACAGACACCCCACGGCAGTACACAGACACCCCACGGCAGTACACAGATACCCCACGGCAGTACACAGATACCCCACAGCAGTACACAGACACCCCACAGCAGTACACAGATACCCCACGGCAGTACACAGATACCCCACGGCAGTACACAGATACCCCACGGCAGTACACAGATACCCCACGGCAACACACAAACACGCCACGGCAACACAGATACCCCACAGCACCACACAGATACCCCACAGCTCACACAGATACCCCACAGCACCACACAGATACCCCACAGCAATACACAGATACCCCACAGCACCACACAGATACCCCACAGCACCACACAGATACCCCACAGCAATACACAGATACCCCACAGCAATACACAGATACCCCACGGCATTATACAGACACCCCATGGCAATACACAGACACCCCATGGCAATACACAGACACCACACGGCAATACACAGATACCCCACAGCAATACACAGATACCCCACAGCAATACACAGATACCCCCACGGCAACACACAGACACCCCAGAGCAACACACAGACACCCCACGGCAACACACAGACACCCCACAGCAACACACAGACACCCCACGGCAACACACAGACACCCCACGGCAATATACAGACACCCCACGGCAACACACAGATACCCCACGGCAATACACAGATACACCACGGCAGTACACAGACACCCCACGGCAGTACACAGACACTCCACAGCACCACACAGACACCCCACAGCACCACAAAAATACCCCACAGCACCACACAAACACGCCACGGCAACACACAGACATGAATCGTGCCCCATTTCGTCAACACCAAAGAAGAAAGCCGGGGCTTTTGAATGTCAGATGTTACAGAAATCACCGCGGAAGTGGAAATGGCTGACAGTCTACAAGATCTGAATCTGGAAGAACATATGCTCATTATGTGAACTGATTCTCTGCCTCATCAGGTTCTCGTTTGCTGAACCTGCTCAACACCGCCAGCGTGACACAGTTGCAGTTGCTCCAGTCAGTCGGAGTTAAAAGGGCCAGAGCCATTTTTGACTGGCGCGAACTTCATGGCCATTTCAATTTTGTAAGTTTTCACACTCATTGATATGTTTAAGTCATATATTGATATGTTTAAGACATTTCCTGATATGTTTAAGTCATTATTAATATGTTTACAGTGTGTGAAACCTTTGTTTGTTTATTACAGCGTGTAAAAACCCTAACCCTAAGCCTTTGTAAATTGTGCTTTTTAAAAGAACTTTTGTTTCTTTTTTCCAGAGCTTGCATTTTTAAGTTTGTAATGAATAAAAATGATTCTAAGTTAAAGATTTTATTATTTCACTATACTTCTTAATTGTATTTCAGTTTAACAAGAATAAATATTTAAACTACTTAATATTCAGATTGATAATTTCCCTATCATGTTCCAACTGTTGTTGTTTAATTTCTATTTCTTTTTGTTTAACCTCAGCTAGTTGTGCAATCTCCTTATCATGTTCTAACTGTTGTTGCTTAACTGTCTTATCATGTTCCAACTGTTGTTGTTTAACCGTCTTATCATGTTCCAACTGTTGTTGTTTAACCTCTAATTCTTTTTGCTTAATCTGTTTGTCATCTTCTAGCTGTTTTTGTTTTGTTATTTCAGCTAGCTCTGCAATCTCCTTTTGGTGTTGTCTTTCTCGAGCACGTTCGTCTCTCTCTGCATTCTCTTTTCTTATACGTTCAGCTGTCTCAGCATCTTTTGCTTCTTTAAATTTCTGATCAGCATATTGTTCTAGCTCTTTACCTGTGTATTGCATTTCTTTGCCTGCTTTTACGAAATCAGCTAGAGTAGCCATGATGTTGAGTAATTAGCTAGCGTTGACCTATACTGAACTCTTTAATCACTTGTTTATCTTTGATATGTTATGTTTCTTAATATCAGAGCACTACAAATTGTTCTCTTTGTTTATAACCTGGAAAAATTTATCCTGAAAAAAACAGAGAACAAAAATATGCTAATGCGTCACAAGCTGAAAAAGAGATGCACTATTAATCACATTGCATGGCAAAAATATTGAGTATACTCAACTTAATGTTCCCGAGAATCAGGGAACAACAATCTGGTAACACAGGTCACCTTGTTTGGCACTTCGGCATAGACACGAGTTATCTAATCAGGTCACCTTGTTCACCCTGGTTTACAGAGCAGCAACAATTAACAAATAGTAAACGACATATAATATTCTCGACAAATTAGAACAATGACAATGACATGCCCACGAACAAACAGAATATAGATTAAGTAATATTTAATGTCAATGTCCTGTCTTCATTCTAAAGTTTTATGCCTTTCGTTACTAACCTAGTTTAATCTATGCAAGTGTTGTGCAGACCAAGTCTAATTTGCATGGTCGAAAGTAGTGCCCTCGTGACGGTAAACAAAAGAAAAAGTATGAAAAAAAATTCAATACCTGTTTTGAAATAAATAAAAATATATTAATAGTCATTAAATAAATAAATATATTCAATTATTAACTTAAATAAAGAAATAACAGTTAATATAAAGTAAAGATTCAGGCGGGCAGCAGCTTGGAGATCTGTAAACAGTGAGACGCTGAATGCAAATGGCGCAGACCAACTGTTCGTCAGTCGGAATACGTCAGAGGCGCAGCGCTATTTTTAGCTTGCAAAAATCGATAATGTTGGCTGCATGTGTATCGCTCCGCCATGAATCACATTTGGTAAATATTCATAAATAAATAGGTAAATACATAAATAAATGGAAGAAAATAATAATATCAATACTTACAACTTTGAAGCACACATGATTTAAGTAGATAATATCTTAATAAACACAAATAAACATTATTTTGTCACGATAGGCACAGTTTCGTTAGCAACTTGTCCTAGTCTGCACACGTCATCGTCACTGACACAAATTAAATTCTATTCACTATTTAATGCTAGTAAACTTAGTCGAGAGCCGTGGATGAGTGTTTTTTTTAGCTTGAACTTTCGTCCAAGCCACACTTCTGACACCATGTTAATCCTTGCCTGTCAGCAACCGAAGTTGCAGGCGTCACAGGATTACTTCTCCCACACCATACAATAAACTTGCAAGTCGTGTGAGAGGAAATGAATGATACATTTTATTGCCGTTGGCTCTTTACACGTACATCACAGTCGCTATCAAACCACACACAAAGCCACAGAAATGCCTATCATTAGTTTCCTAACCCTATTGCTAATCTCTATCTACTTGGCTACACAAAAACTCCTAACAACACTAAACGATCTGCTTGCTACAGAGTCAGTCCCCAGTCTGACTAGTTGGCTCGCGTGGTTACACACCACGCGGAAGGACTTTGACGTGCCCTTCGGCTTCCTGCGTGCCGTTATGCTTGGCACGCTTACATTAGCTGTTTCTTGTTGAGTGGCAATCGTGGCTATTATGTAGGCGTGATTCTGTCGTGACCAGAGTGCTAACTATCTGGTCAACGTCTCCGTGTCTCATGAGAGAACTAGTTAATAGTCCCCCATTCTATCACCTACCCCGCCCTTATGTTGCAGTCTTTGACACATAGTGTGTTGTGTAGGTTTGTGTTGGTTTGTATTTGTTTGTCCTGTGCTGACCAAGGCTTTGGCCGCAATGTCCAATTTGTCTCTTGTAGTTTGTTTTAATAACGCTTACAATCTACTTCTCGTTTTTTTTGGGTGATTCATTCACTGCCAGATTAATGAGCTCCAACAGGTGCCCGGTTTCACAGACAAGTTCATCCAAAAGTTGCTGCAGGCAAGTACCACCCACCATGACTGTTTTACTAATGTTTACATCACACATTCCATGTATGAATGTTCTAGTTTTGTATCTGAATGTTCTAGTTCTGTGTTTGAATGTTCTAGTTCTGTCTGAATGTTCTAGTTGTTCTGTGTCTGAATGTTCTAGTTGTTCTGTGTCTGAATGGTCTAGTTGTTCTGTGTCTGAATGTTCTAGTTTTCTGTATCTGAATGTTCTAGTTGTTCTGTATCCAAATGTTCTAGTTGTTCTGTATCCAAATATTCTAGTTGTTCTGTATCCAAATATTCTAGTTGTTCTGTATCCAAATGTTCTAGTTCTGTGTTTGAATTTTCTAGTTCTGTGTCTGAATGTTCTAGTTGTTCTGTATCTGAATGTTCTAGTTGTTCTGTATCTGAATGTTCTAGTTGTTCTGTATCTGAATGTTCTAGTTGTTCTGTATCTGAATGTTCTAGTTGTTCTGTATCTGAATGTTCTAGTTCTGTGTCTGAATGTTCTAGTTGTTCTGTATCTAAATGTTCTAGTTATGTATCTAAATGTTCTAGTTATGTATCTAAATGTTCTAGTTATGTATCTAAATGTTCTAGTTATGTATCTAAATGTTCTAGTTCTATGTCTGAATGTTCTAGTTCTTTGTCTGAATGTTCTAGTTGTTCTGTATATGAATGTTCTAGTTCTGTATATGAATGTTCTAGTTCTGTATCTGAATGTTCTAGTTCTGTATCTGAATGTTCTAAGTATGTATCTAAATGTTCTAGTTCTGTATTTGAATGTTCAAGTGTTCTGTATCTAAATGTTCTGGTTCTGTATCTGAATGTTCTAGTTCTATATCTGAATGTTCTAGTTGTTCTGTATCTAAATGTTCTGGTTCTGTATCTGAATGTTCTAGTTGTTCTGTATCTGAATGTTCTAGTTCTGTATCTGAATGTTCTAATTCTGTATCTGAATGTTCTAGTTCTGTGTCTGAAAGTTCTAGTTGTTCTGTATCTGAATGCTCTAGTTGTTCTGTATCTGAATGCTCTAGTTGTTCTGTATCTGAATGCTCTAGTTGTTCTGTATCTGAATGCTCTAGTTGTTCTGTGTCTGAATGCTCTAGTTGTTCTGTATCTGAATGTTCTAGTTCTGTAACTGAATGTTCTAGTTCTGTATCTAAATGTTCTAGTTGTTCTGTATCTAAATGTTCTAGTTCTGTATCTGAATGTTCTAGTTCTGTATCTGAATGTTCTAGTTGTTCTGTATCTGAATGTTCTAGTTCTGTTTCTGAATGTTCTAGTTGTTCTGTATCTGAATGTTCTAGTTCTGTAACTGAATGTTCTAGTTCTGTATCTAAATGTTCTAGTTGTTCTGTATCTAAATGTTCTAGTTCTGTATCTGAATGTTCTAGTTCTTTATCTGAATGTTCTAGTTGTTCTGTATCTGAATGTTCTAGTTCTGTTTCTGAATGTTCTAGTTGTTCTGTATCTGAATGTTCTAGTTCTGTCTGAAAGTTTTAGTTCTGTATCTTAATGCTTTAGTTGTTCTGTATCTGAATGCTCTAGTTGTTCTGTATCTGAATGCTCTAGTTCTGTATCTGAATGCTCTAGTTCTGTATCTGAATGCTCTAGTTCTGTATCTGAATGTTCTAGTTCTGTATCTGAATGTTCTAGTTCTGTATCTGAATGTTCTAGTTTTTCTGTATCTAAATGTTCTAGTTGTTCTGTATCTAAATGTTCTAGTTGTTCTGTATCTAAATGTTCTAGTTGTTCTGTATCTAAATGTTCTAGGTCTGTATCTGAATGTTCTAGTTCTATATCTGAATGTTCTAGTTGTTCTGTATCTGAGTGTTCTAGTTGTTCTGTATCTGAGTGTTCTAGTTCTGTGTCTGAATGAATGTTCTAGTTCTGTGTTCACGTGTAGTGGAGTGCAACAGCTGTCTTATCATGCCATGGTCTGTGAGCTGGTTTTGTCCAGTGTGTCATGTGACCAGTGGTTGCCAGAATGTGGACATGTACTTCAGATGTGTCCCAGACGTGGTGAATGGGGGATTTTCTACACTACTGGGACAAAGTGTGTCCCATATAGCAGGGATGGGTTTGTGTGTCCCACACAGCAGGGGGTGGTTTTTTTTGGTCCACTCCACAAGGAATGGGTTTGTTTCCTATACAGTAAGGTTTATCATCCTATATAATAAGGGTGGGTTTGTTTGTCCCACACAGCAGGGGGTGGATATTTGTGTCCCACACAGCAGGGGTTAAATGTTTGTGTCCCACACAGCAGAGGGTGGATGTTTGTGTCCCACACAGCAGGAAGTGGATAGTCCATGCTAACAACTACTGTTGTTGGTTTATAAACAGTCAGAGCCTGGAGGAGCTGTGTGGGTTATATGATTGTTTGACTTGCTGGCCAGCACCAGGGGTCTGTGTTCAGCCCTGGCAGTGGCAGGACTGTCTTCTTTAACCCAGGTGGCTCCTAGTCCCCCAAGAATATGACCTGGCTTTCATTTCATAATTGTCTGGCAGAGAGGCAAATGTGAGCAGTGGGTGTACTGTCGTCATGTCTGTCACAGTCTTCTGTCTCATGTACTGACATAATGACAATGGCACAAGACATGGACTATAAGAAGACTGTGACAGACATAACAATGCATAATAATAATGCATAGTTACCAGCATCTACATGGCACTATAATAATCATGCTGAATTAATTAAATAATATCAATTCCTAATATAACAACCCCTAAGACTTATAATTATAATTACTACTGCCCCAGTGAGTTTCCCTAAATAACTCAATAACTTAACAATGGTAAGAACTCAAGTCAAAGTCAGTGATGACAGCTGACTGTCTTATTTCACAGAATCAATACTCCTGTCTAACAGACCTAATAAATGGCTTTCGACTGGGAGAAACAACAGTAATTACAGGTCGACACAAAGTTGGCAAGACCACTTTTACTTCTCAAATGGCTATGGAACTGATTTCAATGGGGGTAAGTTTACCTTGTCCTGTCTTCTGTCTGTGACAAGTTTACTGTACACAGTTCTTCTTTGCCATGTACCAAAAAGACGGAAAGAGTCAACGCCATGTGAGGATAATTCGAGAAAAGAAATGTGCATTCTTTCTCTCATTCTCATAGAATGTAGAGCTAGAGAATCACAATAAATAAATCATGGATGGCTCAGGCGGAGGATACGATCAGACAGGTGTGCCCCCTGGAGAACATTAGGCATGGAGAGGAGTGGGTCAGAGTGCCAGCGGAGCAGTCAGACTTGTGCAGAGTTGTAATCACATTAAGCAGGGAGTGCAGGGAGTGGCCAGCAGGGGCCACGGAAGTGGAAGTCCAGCAACTAATTCAGGACAATGCTCACTCGAGTCATGTGGTTATCTACACAGATGGTTCGGTGTCAAGAGGTGAGAGAAGTGGCTGGGGGTTCATAGCCAAAGCTAGTGGTCGATGTTTGGGGCAGGAGAGCCTGGCATATGATACCACAACATCCAGCTTAAGAATGGAAGTGGAGGCAGTCACTGCGGCTCTCCGCTGGATGGAGAATACGACACACACACACATCGTGATTGTCACTGACTCAGAAAGCATGCTGACGAGGGTGAGGACGGGCAGACTTCTTGCGGAGTGGCTTGCTTCGCTTCGGAGGTCACGGGTGACAAGCATCGCTTGGATCTTTTCTCCGGGGCATACCGGTGAGCTGGGAAATGAACAGGCGGACAGATTGGCTGGCTCTGCAGAACTTGGTGGAGTATTGATGCATGACAAGGTAGACGTGGTTGCGGCCTTGTGGGAGCACGTGCACACCTCAGAGGAGCAAATGGATTACCATGGTCTGGCAAGAATGAGACGAGGAGTGACGAAGGGATCTGGCCGACGCTCAACGCTCAAAGGAAAGGCGAGACGGACATATAATCAGATTGCTACTGGTACTATTAGTGTTGGAACTCTTCGCTGGCTGCTGAGGATGGGGACGGAGCACTTATGGGAATGCCCTGAATTCTGTGATGTTGATTCCTAAATCTCTCTCTCTCTCTCTCTCTCTCTCTCTCTCTCTCTCTCTCTCTCTCTCTCTCTCTCTCTCTCTCTCTCTCTCTCTCTCTCTCTCTCTCTCTCTCTCATTCTCATTTACTTACACAGGCACATATAATCAGATTGCTACTGGTACTATTAGTGTTGGAACTCTTCGCTGGCTGCTGAGGATGGGGACGGAGCACTTATGGGAATGCCCTGAATGCTGTGATGTTGATTCCTAAATATCTCTCTCTCTCTCTCTCTCTCTCTCTCTCTCTCTCTCTCTCTCTCTCTCTCTTCTCTCTCTCTCTCTCTCTCTCTCTCTCTCTCTCTCTCTCTCTCTCTCTCTCTCTGAACACTCAGTACAGACTACATGCCCCCCCCCCCCCCCCCAATCTCAGTACAGACTACATGCCCCCCCCCCCCCCCCAGTCTCTGTACAAACTTCCATCCATCCATCATGTGCCATGCCGGTAAGCGTGGGCGGTCATGTTCTGCCATCTCACTCGATCAACAGAGTCGTGGATCAGTTCCGTGTTTCTGTCTCGACCATGCCACAAGGCCAAGCCATCCAGATACTTGTTTCTAGGTCTTCCCCTTGGTCTGTTCCCCTCGATCTTACCAGTTGTCACCAAGTTCTCCAAATCATTTCTTCTCATAACATGCCCAAAAAATTGTGACTGTCTACGTCTAATGTCTCTGATCAGTTTACGATCTTCTTTTGTTTCTTGAAGGACTTGTTCATTGGTCTTTCTGGCTGTCCATGGTATTCTTTGCATTTTCCTCAGAAACCACATTTCTACAGCCATCAGATGTTTTTCAGCCTGGCTGCTCATTGTCCAAGCTTCACATCCATATAAAAGTACAGGTTCTATGTAGCATCTCAACACTCTTTTTCTCGTTTCAATTGACATCTTTTTATTGGTCAGTATGTTTTTCATCTTGCTAAAGGCTACTTTTGCCATGGCGATTCTTGTTCTAATCTCTTCAAGGCATCTCCCATCAGATGTTATTACTGTTCCGAGGTAATTGTACCTATTCACTTGTTGAAGAATATTCCCATTTACTTGTATATTACACTGTGGTATTTCGTTCTTCTTAGTGACGACCATAATCTGTGTCTTTTTACAATTTAATTCTAACCCTTGTTGTTCACTGTGTGTAACAACCGCATCTACTAAATTTTGCAGGTCCTGTTCATTGTCTGCAATCAAGACTGTATCATCTGCATATCTAATGTTATTGATGCATCGTCCCCCAATGTTGATTCCTTCCATATTTTCAATATTTCTGAAAATATTTTCACTGTACAGGGAAAACAGATCTGGAGACATTACACATCCCTGTCTCACACCTCTCTTAATAGGCTGATATTGGCTTACTTGATTATCAACTCTTATGGCAGCTTGTTGTTTCCAATATATGTTTTTTACAAGTCTAAGGTCTTTCCCATCAATTTGTAGATCTTCAAGCATCCTTATCATGTTGACATGTCTCACTTTATCAAAAGCCTTTGTGTAGTCAATGAAGCAAAGGTGTAGATCTTTGTTTACTTCTATAGAACGTTCGATTACGGTTCTCAGTATATACACAGCATTTACTGTACCCTTGCCTACTACAAACCCACATTGTTCTTCTCCTATTTCAGGTTGTATTTTCCTCCTAACTCTTTGCATGATAATTCTTAGCAAAATCTTCGTGATGTGACTCATTATACTAATTGTTCGATGTTGATCACATTCCAAGGCTCCTGATTTCTTTGGGATTGCAATAAATACAGAATTACATAACTCATGAGGTATATTTCCAGTATCATATATTGTATTAAGCAGACTGGTAACTTTATCTATTCCATATTCTTCTAAAGCATTAATCATTTCTGTTGTGACGCTGTCTGGACCGGGGGTTTTGCCAGATTTCATATGATTAAGAGCATTCTGAACCTCCATCTTCAAAATTGCTGGCCCTTCATTGTTATTTTGAACAATATATTGTTCGTCTCTGCTATCGTCATAAAGGTTTTTCACGTAATCTGACCATACATGTAAAATCTTATCTTTTTCTATTATGACTCTTCCATCTTTTGTCTTTAGGCAGCCTGCTGATGTACGTGTTCTTTGATTAGTAATCTCCTGAATTCTTTTGTGCATTAGTTTCGCATTTTTACTGTTGTGTTGTTTTTCAATTTCTCTGCAATTTTTCTCAAGCCATGTTTCTTTAGCCTCCTTACATAAGGTTTTGACTTTTCTGTGAATTTCTTCATATTTGGCAGGATTATTTTTGTTCTGTCTTCTTGTTTCCATTAGTTGTAAAATTTCTTCAGTCATCCATGTCTTACGGCCAACTTTCTTTACTTTTGGAATAGTTTTTTCTGCTGCACAACTGATTGAATTCTTCAGCATTTCCCATTGATCATCTACATCTTGAAATAGGATCTCTAGATCAGACAATAAATCAAATTTGTTCTTTACTTCTATGTTAAAATTATCTTGTATTTCTTTGTCAGTTTTCAATTTGCACAAGTCATATTTAGGGTTTCCTGCTGTATACTTGACTTTCTTTAACTTTACCCTCAATGTGCCAGTAATTAATCTGTGATCACTGTAACAGTCTGCATTTGGAACTGTTTTTACAACTGTTAATGCATTTCGAAACCTTCATGGTGCCATTTTTTCTTATGGTTGCAGATGAAGACAATCTGGTGGGATTGTAGAGCGACACCTAAAGACTTTGCATACCTGATGGAATTAACCAAATACCAGTTTTTTCAGTAAGTTCATCCTTTATGTCTGTGTCTGCCATATTGTTGATTCATTCATTCATTCATTCATTCAGTAGCATGTCCTTTACAGAACCTCGCTCCCATAACAACCC
Organism: Cepaea hortensis; assembly: GCA_963921405.1. Lineage (NCBI taxonomy): Eukaryota > Metazoa > Mollusca > Gastropoda > Stylommatophora > Helicidae > Cepaea > Cepaea hortensis. Next base: position 4,695,677 of record OY992890.1, read on the forward strand.
TCCGGAAAACTTCTCGATCACAAGCAAGATGTCCCGCGTCTGATACACCCATCTGGAGATCATCCGCCACATCCTGCACCCATCTTCTCTTTGGCCTTCCTCTTCCTCTCTTCCCAGGCATATACCCTTCCATTATTGTTCTCTCCAAACTGTCGTGACGTTTCAAGTGACCAAAATACTTCAATTTTCTTTGTTTTATCGTCTTTAATAGCCATCCCTCCTCAATATTCAACTCTTGAAGTATGGATGCATTTGTTCTTTTCTTTACCCAAGATATTCTTAGAACTCGTCTATAACATTTATATTCAAAGGCATGTATGCGCTGTTCAGCTTGTTTAGTAAGTGTCCATGTCTCACAGGCATATGTTGCAATGGGAAAGATGCATGCTCTTAAAAATCTAATTTTTGTAGTTCTGTCTGTCCCACACCATAATTTATTCATCTGTTTTAGTCTTTGAAGAGCAATGGATAGTCGCCGTTTTATTTCTTTCATTGTGTCACCATTATTCGTAATCAATGACCCAAGATATTCAAAATTTTCCACCACCTCCAATTTTCTCCCATTAATGTATATTTCTTTCTCCATAGTAGTTTTATCTGTATGCATTATCTTAGTTTTTGCTATGTTAAGATATAAGTTGTGATTTTCACTATTCAATTGTGTTGAGGCTATTAGGTTTTCTATGCCATTCTGTGTTGTGGATAGTAATACTGTATCATCAGCATATCGAATCTCTGGTATGTCATGACCGCCAATATTTAGGGCATCATATGGCTCCCTGTTTATATCATCTCTTACATTTCTCATTATATTTTCGGCATACAGGTTAAACAAATAGGGTGACAGCACGCAGCCCTGACGGACTCCTTGCTTGATGTCAAACCAATCTGATGCCTCGCCATCTATTCTAACTGCTGCTTGTTGGTCTAGATATAGCATTTTTATGAGATGTACTACATGTGAAGGAAAGCCCATATTCCTCATGATTTCCCAAAGTTTCTGATGCTGTACACAGTCAAATGCCTTTGAATAATCCACAAAACATGAGAATAGGTTTACATTAAATTCTCTGCACTTCTCTATTATTAAACGCATGTTGAATATGTGATCTCTTGTTCCTCTTCCTTGTCTAAATCCAGCTTGAACTACGTTAATCTCTTCTTCCATTTTCTTACTAAGTCGTCGCATTATGACTTTTAGTAGAATTTTACTTGCATGACTTATCAGGGCAACAGTTCTATAGTTGGTGCATAATTTCAGGTTGCCCTTTTTTGGTATTGGAATGAAGATAGTTCTCTTCCAATCTTTTGGCCATATACCATATTTCCAAATCTTTGTACATAATGCATGATATATGTGTATGCTTTCTTCTCCTCCTGCTTTAATTAGTTCAGCTGGTATCTCATCACATCCAGGTGATTTACCATTCTTCAGGTTCCTTATAGCCCAAGCAATTTCATCTAATGAGGGTTCAGGTTCTGTCTCTGCTGTCATTGGCTCATGTATCTCATTCATATCCTCACTGTCACTCATATCATACATTCCACTGCAGTACTCCTGCCATCTTTCTAGAATTTGTCTAGATTCTGTTAAGGTATTTCCCATCTTGTCACAGATAACATTCAATTGAGGTTGAACATTTCTTGTCAATAACTTCATTTCCTTGAACATTATTGTTGATTATGTTTGAAAATATTTGTCTCTGTCCAAAACCACAACCTGTCAAACCTCTTCTCTCTGTCCACAGTTCTCATAACAAAATTTGGAGAGAGAGTTTTCAGTGTGATACATCTAACCCACTCAAATATCTGTATTGTATTCCTGCATCCAAACTTGATCACATAAAACCAATCGTACAGGTAAGTTAGGCCTATAATACATAATTAATATAGCGTGTCGCCATTTAGAATTTTGTAAATGAATGCGCTATTCTCAATCTGACTATCTCATGTCATGGCTATACTTAGAAACATAATTCCTAACACCATAAAAATAGAAGGAAAAATTCTTAACCAAGTGGATAATTTTAGATAACTAGGGACATTTATAACATCAGAGATTAAGAGCAGAATATGGCAAGCAAAGGCCGCATTTCAGAAAATGAAGAGTATCTTGTGCAATAGGTCACTATCCTTGAGTGTAAAAAAGAGAGTGCTGAAATGCTATGTAGAACCAGTTTTACTGTATGGCAGTGAATCCTGGAATGTAAATGTAGAAATTAAGAAGAAATTAGAAATGATGCTGGATGGATTGAGATGGTGGCACGGAGGAATATCAGCAGCAGAGTTGATCTAGAAAACCGAGATCTGTGGAGAGCCATGAACGCCTAAGCCAGCTGGCAGGGCATGTCAACAACTCATGTGTCAGGCATCGGATTACTTCTTCCACACCACACAAGAAACTTGCAAGTCGTGTGAAAGGAATTGAATGGTACATTTTATTGCCGTTGGCTCTTTACAGGTACATAACAGTCGCTATCAAACCACACACAAAGCCACAGAATTGCCTATCACTAGTTTCCTAAACCCTATTGCTAATCTCTATCTATTTGGTTACACAAAACTCCTATCACTTCTAACGATCTGCTCTCTACAAAGTCAGTCACCAGTCTGACTAGTGGGCTCGCGTGGTTACACACCACGCGGAAGGACCTTGACGTGTCCTTCGGCTTTCTGCGTGCCGTGATGCTTGGCACGCTTACATTAGCTGTCTCTTGGTTGAGTAGCAATCGTGGCGATCCCGTATGCGTGATTCTGTCGTGACCAGAGTGCTAGCTATCTGTTCAACGTCTCCGTGTCTCTTGAGAGAACTAGTTAATAGTCCCCCATTCTATCACCTACCCCGCCCTTATATCGGGGCACTGTATCACTGTAACTATTTGAGGTTGACCACTCTTCCCGGTGGTGTACTATCTTGGGGCAGACCTCCGGCCCTTATGTTGCAGTCTTTGACAGGGCACTTGATGATGATGATGATGACCAACCACTGACTAAACGTTAAACATAAAATTGACTAGTTAATCACCTAATGTCCTGTGTCATGCTACAGCTGTTCTCCCTGTTTCTGGTTATGAGCGGACGTGTTTTCACAAGCTCTCCCAGTTTTTATAGAATTTATCAAAGTTTTGCCTTTTTCAATCGAGATGCTGTGTATATCATTCTGTTAGTTCTAAAACTGGATCTAATACGAATTAACATCTTAAGTTTATGTGACTGTGGTAAGTCGCCAGCACACGATATCGCAAGTTCCTGATCAGCCCTGTGTTACTGTCTCAATTATCAAAACAAACGAACCGCAACACATGACTTCAAATAGCGCGTCTAGACTACAATGAGTTCGCTGCATTCTTCAAACGGGTTTGATAACGTGATGCAATAATGTCATCGATAGGAGAGGCCTCTCTGGAGGTGACTGGTGTTAAAACAAGATCCAGTTTACGATCGGCCGTGAATAAACCATTCACACTAAACAAAGAGAAGGCTGTGAAGATCAAACTAGTCAGGTGTGCAAATCCAGTCGGCCGAGTCGCCCAACACACCAACTCCGGCCCAATTCTTAACCTTTTGAAAATAAAGTTTGTTCGTTCGTTCATTCTGATAAAACTTACACAAATTTTCCCAGGTCATCGAATCACTGATTATAGACAAAGGAATTCAACATGTTGTGATTGATCATTCTCACACCCTGAGAGCTCGGAAATTTACGATAATACAGGAGAGTAAGAAACTGGCAGTCAAGTTCAACTGCCATGTTACAGTCGTGGTTACACCACATAAGGTGAGAGACATTATTGTTTCTTGTGTATCATGTGTGGTTGATCTCCTATTAATTATGTTTATTTATTATGTTTAATTAATTATGTCTACAAGCCCCTCCAGATTCTAGACCCCCACTAACTACCTACTCCCTTGGAACAATGAACACTGAGGCATTGTCCGAGACCACACTCAATAAGTATACAAAGAGTAAGTCAACATACATAAAGTTTATTCTACCCTTGAGAATATAGAACTGAAATGAACATCCTGATAGCATAATCTATTTACACAAACAGAGGACAGAGTAGAGACAGAATCAGATATATATTCTTCATCATCAAGTTGAGAAGTAGATTGGATGCAGATGTCCCGTCCAGTCGGGCCGCCTCTCACCCAGCTTCCTTCCAGTGATATGACTCGAACCTTGGAGACCACTCCGTCCCCAGAGCGTGGATCAACAACAAGAGTTACCGCTGGACCTCACTCCACTGGACCAACTGCACCTTCATCACTTCATAAGGAGTCACTGCTAAATTAATAAACAGTTCTCGGTGGACAACTTGGCTGGGAGACAATCCTCCTGGAGTTGACCCCAGTTACTCTTGCCTTCAATGAATGTATGTAGCCACTGACCAATCTAATGGTACCTCAGCAGTACATTACCCCTGGTTAGACAATAAGTCAATTACCAATCTAATGGTCTCTCAATCATAATACATTACCCCTGGTCAGGTAATCAGTCAATGACCAACCAATCTAATGGTCTCTCAATCACAATACATTACCCCTGGTCGGGTAATCAGATAGTTCTGCCGATAAGTCACTGAGTCCTACGAGAAAACAAAGTTCAGTTTCTAAACTAAGTCCATCATTTAGATTACACTTATATTTTATCCGGAGATAACACTGTTCAGTTTGGACAAGAATTAGTTGTCCGCTACATGATAACACTGGTGATAAGTCATTATATGTAAGCTGGTGTAGATCTCATCATGATCTCCCACTAAAGCCGCCGTAAGAACAGTCCCAGTTTATAGATCAATCTTTCCGACATTTAGGCGGAACCCCCTAGACGTATACCGTCTGGTGTCTTGTATCAATGAGCATGATTGCTCCCATAGCTGAACTTCTCCTTGCTGAAATAGAGTATCTTCTAAGTCAGAAAAGCAACACAAACCATCCTCTCCCACACGTGCTTTTTCAGGGCACCGGAATCACTTGATGCTAACATTCACTCAAGATGATTCCCCATGGCACATGGTTTGGTTTAGTCAGGTGAGGTAAGTAAAGTTTTTGACCCTTCGCTGTGTTACACGAAGTGGTTTCCGGCAAACGACAAATGCAGTTGACTGGTTCCTCAACAGGCAACTCCTTAAAGGAAGAGCGACCGATGAGAGTATTCTGGCCCAAAAATTGGTCCACATGCATCCTACCACTGACTATTCAACCCTCAGTCATGCTACTTAGTTATGCAAATAACTAAAGCATTATCTCTATATGGAGAGTAGTAAAGCATGGGTTCGTTAATGTCAGCTGGCCTCAAAGAACAGCCCGTCAAACAGAGTAAGAAATCAGAATGACGAGTCTGATCGTAGGTCTCACCTATCCCTAATCATCTACTAGTTGTCGTTAACATCACTAATTATAGTAAGCTGTTATCAAAGTTATAAAATTAACAGAACTAAACATTAAGGTGAAGAGTCCCTGGACTCATTCCTTACATTGTAAATGTTCATTGGAAAACATAATACTGATCAATGTACCATGCCTCGGGATATAGGAATAATACATTATCATATTCAATATGTACACACACCGTTTTGCTGGTGGGACATCCTGCCCACCCTATAGCAATCTCTTCTTATCAGACTCTTCCTTAGAGTCAAGAAGCCTTCTTGGTAATACATGTTCCCCACATGTTCCAAGGGTTATGTTCCAGCTCTGCCCTCCCAAGTGGATTAGTATGCTTTAAACGAGGCTCTTATTCTAGTACACTAACTGTCATTTTAGCTGTAGATAGTGATAGCATTTTTAGCAGTGTTTCTGGTGAAATGCTCAAGATTGCTTTAGAATCATCACTTCGTACAGTTGTCCAGAATAGAATGTCGTAGTATTATGCACTTCTTAAAGTTGATAATTATCTTTAAAAATATCAGAGATTGCAGTTTTATTGAAGAGAGTATTAGATTTGTCATTTTGCCCGGGAATCGGCTTTGCTTCGTCAGAATCTACAGTCGAGCATTTTACATTTCAGAGGTTTTAATTAATAATAATACATTTCAATTGACATTACAAACACTGGATACCATTATTTGATACTTGATACATCTGGTTCTTAGTCTAATCTAGACACTCTGCAGTCCCATATTAGAAAATTTGGTCACACAAGCCTTTCACGTCTGTACATCAGGCGAGTTTTCAGAAGTAGTGTGGGTTTAACATAATCTGATGAAATATTTTAATGGAGGCGTTGTCACGTGTCTGTTCTGATCCAATGGTCTTTTAAGCTTTGTCTGATGAAATCTTTCCAAGAATCCACGTCATCTGTCAATTGTTCAGTTTTGAGTTTTGCGCCGTCAATTAATTTATATTTTTCCTCTCCTTGGTTTGCATGATTGGTAGCTGAATAATCGTGGTTAGCGGTTATGCACATTTGTCTACATATTATAGTTGTATCATGTAAGTCTACATCATTGCTTCATCTGTATCATGTGTGTCTAATTCAGGCCAGATTTCCAGGAGAAGACAAAAGACTTCTAAACCAAGATACAGCTTTTCATTCTCCAAGAACAATAAAGCAAGCCGACAACCTGCTGATTATTAACGAAGCTGGAAAGTATCCAGCCAGATACGTTCAGGTCAGTTGTGTAGGTTAAGGTCACAGTATAGACACACCATGTCTCTGTGATTTGAATGTTATGGACATGGGGTGTAGAGTATTGCCATCTTTTTTAGTGAGATGTCTGTCTTAAAACATAACATTTTTGTCAAGAACCCGAATTCACACAAGCACACTGGTTCCTTCATACACACCTCATTATTACAAACACGTCTTTGTGTGAATGGTTGAAGAAGAATCACGCTTTATTCTATATATATTACAGAGCTCGTCTTAACGAGCATACACAACTGGCATTCAACACTCAAATATATTCTCTATGTTAGCTACGTATAACTATGCCCTCTCTAAACTACACAACTGGCAAGGTAAACACACAGGTCTTGTCGCTCTAACTGTCGGTCCCGGTATTCACAGGTCTAGTCCAGCTACTCGTCCTCTGTTCTCGTGCGGTCAGCCGCACCAGGTGCTCGATCACCTGCCACGTAGTTTAGTGGTCCAGTCCTCGTAGCCTACAGCTATACTAGAATCCTAGTCATGTCCTAGCTATTCACTGTCAAAACACTCAGATTTTGAAGAAGAAGAAGATATTATTAACTAACTTATAAATCTTTTTACTACTCTTTTAAAAATAAAATGCTGCAGTCAGATATTATAGTCTCAAGAATAATACTATCATTGGCACTTTGCTGTCTTGACAGATGATAGTTTGTGCTTTAAAAAGGCATAATAACTTTTACCTATGGTGGTAGTGAATATGACTGTTGAGGCCAATTTGCGCTGTAAATGTCTGTTCACAGTGGGTGCATGTGAACATATGGTCATTTCCACCATCATGCACCATCTTACATCTCTGTCGTCAACTGGTTGAGGTTAGATCCCAGATGGGCAACCACTCAGCCAAAATCATTTTCTTCTACTGGTGTTTAGTTCTGGATGCAGTTTAAGATCCCCTAACTCTGTCAGAAGGGACTAATTACCACCCCCGGATCCCAGAGAGAAAACGTGGAACAAATGTCTGTTATGCTGATTTAAGACACTGTCCCTGATACTCAAGAAAACAGCCAAGAAGTGGCTCATTGAAGATAGAATATATCTATGTAGATTTGGCTGTACTTGGTATCACCAGAAGTGAGAAAGGAGGGGTTAAGCTATGCAACGTACTCTGGGTACTTATGACTGCATAGGCAAAGTACCTCCTTGACATACATTCCTACTTCTGGACAATGTGTGCGAACCCCCACTAAATGTTCTCCCAATGTGTGTGCACTAGATTATTTAAGCTACACAAACATTTATAAACATTTAGAATTTATACGGACAAGCTGAGTTTAAAATACAACAACTGTGTTTATTATTTCTAGTCTTGATGATATGATGATGATGATTGTAATATGGTATACGTAACTTAAGAGGTCACATAGATCATGTTTCCCCCAGTGAGACGCAGTTCACTGTCAGATTGAAGGAGTCCAAATTGGTCCCTTCACGAGGCTTAGTCACTTCCTGATATGGGTTGTTGACTGTCCATTGCTCCTAAGAGATCTGGAATGAAACGAACGGAGATGGGTAGTATCTACGTCTACACATCTCAAACCACATATGTCTATACATTCATATAAACATACATTCAAGTCATAATATATGATGGTATGATGATATATGAGGCATTTTATATAAACCTATATCAGTTCTAAATAAATATGTATGTAGTCATAAAACCATTTAGAACATCTATAGCTCAAAACATACATATTAACATACATTTATGTAATACAGTGTTTCCCATATAAGTTCACCTCACTTACTCTCTCCCTTTCTGATTCATTCATTCCGTCTTGTCGGAAGGACTGGTCGCACAGTCCTGTCGAACATTAAATGCCTTCCCTGAATCTGTCTGGGATATTGAATGTCCTAAGTCATGTCTGTCCTCATGCAGACAAGGTGAACTGGTGCCATTCCTCAAACCAAGTGTTTTCACCACAATCTTGGTAGGCACTCAGAGTGTTGGTCCAAATAATCAATGTTAATTGGACGCTATCAAGAGACTGGTAGCTCTCAGGAATTTCTTCTAAGTAGTCAGTCTCCCCAATGTTTAACATCAAACAGGATGAATCTAAATGTACCTCCTGTACATGCATAAGCCACACACTCATGTAGCTTGGATAATGGATTTCTCCCAATTTATCACATATAACAAATCAGACAACCACAACCAAGTAGTGAATGAAAGAAGAAGATAGTTCTCAGTGAAATTGTAAAGCTGGAACTAGAACAGTAAGTACAAAGAAAATCCACGAGTAAAGTTTTGGAGAATATGTAAAAACAGGAAACTACACAAGCCTTCAGACTAGCAGACAAACTAATCAGAATAATGGTATACCTGGGTTATAGCTAGGAAATTCCATCATAATACTTCGTACAGAAGTCCAACAGAATGAAATGTTAATATTTCTCCAGTAGGTATCCTAAGAATGCTATTGTGAACGCGTCTGAAGTCTTGCTGGCCCCTGCTCGTAGTTTTATTCACTCCGTTCCTGGCTAGTTTCCAGGTTGGCTAATTAATATGTTCCCTATTAATTAACTCCGCCTATTTTATTTCATGTACGATGAGTTACCGGGATGGATTAAGTCCCAAATTCTTTTCACCCCTCCCCCTTTCCTGTGGACGGTAGTTCCATTTGTCAATCAACTTGACCGATGCCCCAGTTGTCACCAAGTTCTCCAGATCATTTCTTCTCATAACATGCCACAAAAAATTGTGGCTCTCTGTCTCTAATCAGTTTATGGTTTTACTGCCACACATCACCTTAATTAAATGTCTGTGTCTCTGTTGCAGGTCGCAAAGAATGTAAATGGCGGCAATCTCAAGTGCAGTCATCTCCGATTTATTAAACAATATCTCAGTTATAGACTGTCCTAAAGAGACAGCCTATAATATTATTATTAAATATTACTAACACTGTGTGTGTGTGTGAGTGAGTGAGTGAGTGAGAGAGAGAGAGAGAGACTCTTGAAAGTAAACTATCTCTGTATGTCTGACTCTCTTCTTGAAAGTCGACTATCTCTGTATGTCTGACTCTCTACTTGAAATTCGACTATCTCTGTATGTCTGACTCTCTTCTTGAAAGTCAACTATTTTCTTTTGGTGCTTTTTCTTTTGTTCCATATGATATTATATTGCTATACCGATGGGTGTTTCTATGGTATTATATCGGTGTAACAATAGATGTGTCTATGGTAGTATATCGCTGTACCGAAAGATATTTCTATCATATTATATCGCTGTAGCAATGTTTCTGTAAAATTGTACCAGTGTTTCCTTGAATGTTTTTTTGTATAATCATACCAGTATATCTATAGATGTGTATGTATAATTGCGCCAATGTATTTATGAATGTTTCTGTAAAATTGTACTAGTGTATTCATTGACGTTCCTGTATAATTGTAAGGTGAGCTGCACTGACATGGCATGCAGACAGAACAAGTGAGCAGAGTTTAATCCTCGGCCTTAACAGGATCTCGTTGCTACCAGTACGTCTTTGGGGTTGACGTAGATTGGCACAGATTGTCATACTGTTACCTTGGTACAGGTTGTCAAACTGTTACCTTGGTATTGGTTGTCACATGGATTGTCACACAGTTGCTTTGGTATTGACACCAAATCAATGTCGAAATTCTCTGTCAGTTTCTGGGAAGAAAATGGGTCATGAAAAAGAACTAGTCCCCACAACTCATTGAGCTGTAATAGTGTCTGTGTCTGGCCACTTGATCCTGCGAGGTTGTGCATGTCACATGACTGATAATCTCTGTGTCATGTGGTTGATTATTTCTGTGTCATGTGATTGATTATCTCTGTGTCATGTGGTTGATTATCTCTATACCTTGTGATTATTTATATGTCATATGATTGATATTGTATATGTTATATGATTGATATTCTATATGTTACATGATTGATATTCTATGTTATATGATTGATATTCTATATGTTATATAATTGATTATCTATATTTAATGCGATTAATTGTCTATGTTATGTGACTAATTGCTTATCAGAAATTCTTTGTATATGTGGATTCCAGTGATATTAAATGCTCAAATGCACTCATTCTTGCTCACATGCGTGATTGTTGTTCATGTATGTCATTTTTTGTTCACATATATCATACTTGTTCATGTGTGTCATGATTGTTCATATGTATCATTGTTGTTCACATGTATCATTGTTGTTCACATGTGTCATTATAGTTCACATGTGTCATTCTTGTTCACGTGTATCATTGTTGTTCATGTGTATCATTGTTGTTCTCATGTATCATTCTTGTTCACGTGTATCATTGTTGTTCACATGTGTCATTATAGTACACATGTTCCATTTTTGTTCACGTGATCATTGTTGTTCATATGTGTCATTGTTGTTCATGTGTATCATTGTTGTTCGCATGATCATTGTTGTTCACATATGTCATTGTTGTTGACATGATCATTGTTGTTCACATATGTCATTGTTGTTCACATGTATCATTGTTGTTATCGTGTGTCATTATAGTTCACATGTGCCATTGTTGTTCTTGTGATCATTGTTGTTCGCATGTGTCATTGTTGTTCAGACGTGTGGTTGTTGTTTACATGTTTTATTGTTGTTTACATGTTTTATTGTTGTTTACATGTTTTATTGTTGGTTACATGTGTCATTGTTGTTTACATGTGTTGTTGTTGTTTACATGTGTCATTGTTGTTCACGTGCATCATTGTTGTTTACATGTGTCATTGTTATTTTCATGTGTCATTGTTATTTACATGTGTAATTGTTGTTCACATGTGTCATTATTGTTTACATGTGTCATTTTTGTTCACTTGTGTCATTGTTGTTCACATGTGTAATTGTTGTTCACATGTGTCATTGTTGTTCACATGAGTCATTGTTGTTTGCAGGTGTCATTTTTTTTGCATGTGTCATTATTTACATGTGTCATTGTTGTTTACATGTGTTATTGTTACTTACATGTGTTATTGTTATTTTATTGTTATTTACATGTGTCATTGTTGTTTACATGTGTCATTGTTGTTTACATGTGTCATTGTTGTTTACATGTGTTATTGTTGTTTACATGTTTTATTGTAGTTTACATGTTTTATTGTTGTTTACATGTTTTATTGTTGTTTACATATGTTATTGTTGTTTACATGTGTTATTGTCGTTTACATGTTTCATTGTTGTTTACATGTGTTATTGTTGTTTACATGTGTTATCGTTGTTTACATATGTTATTGTTGTTTACATGTTTTATTGTTGTTTACATGTTTTATTGTTGTTTATGTGTGTTATTGTTGTTTACATGTTTTATTGTTTATTACATGTGCCATTGTTGTTTATGTGTGTCATTGTTGTTCACATGTTTCATTGTTGTTCACATGTGTCATTGTTGTTCACATGTGTCATTGTTGTTCACATGTGTCATTGTTATTCACATGTGTCATTGTTATTCACTTGTGTCATTGTTGTTTACATGTCATTGTTGTTTACATGTCATTGTTGTTCACATGTGTCATTGTTATTCACATGTGTCATTGTTATTCACATGTGTCATTGTTGTTTACATGTCATTGTTGTTCACGTGCATCATTGTTGTTTACATATGTCATTGTTTTTTACATGTGACATTGTTGTTCACGTGCATCATTGTTGTTTACATATTTCATTGTTATTTACATGTGTCATTGTTATTTACATGTGTCATTGTTGTTCACATGTGTCATTGTCTGTCACATGTGTCATTGTTGTTTACATGTGTTATTGTTGTTTACATGTGTCATTGTTGTTCACATGTGTCATTGTTATTCACATGTGTCATTGTTATTTACATGTGTCGTTGTTTACATGTGTCATTGTTGTTTACTTTGTCATTGTTGTTCACGTGCATCATTGTTGTTTACATATTTCATTGTTATTTACATGTGTCATTGTTATTCAGTTGTGTCATTGTTGTTCACATGTTTCATTGTTATTCACATGCGTCATTGTTGTTTACATGTGTTATTGTTATTTACATGTGTTATTGTTATTTTATTGTTGTTTACATGTGTCATTGTTGTTTACATGTGTCATTGTTGTTTACATGCATCATTGTTATTTACATGTGTCATTGTTGTTAACATGTGTCATTGTTGTTCACATGTGTCATTGTTGTTCACATGTGTCATTGTTGTTTACATGTTTCATTGTTGTTCACATGTGTCATTGTTATTTACATGTGTCATTGTTCACATGTGTCATTGTTGTTTAATGTGTCATTGTTGTTCACAAGTGTCATTGTTGTTTACATGTGTCATTGTTTACATGTGTCATTGTTGTTTACATGTCATTGTTGTTCACATGTGTCATTGTTGTTCACATGTGTCATTGTTGTTTACATGTTTCATTGTTGTTCACATGTTTCATTGTTATTTACATGTGTCATTGTTATTTACATGTGTCATTGTTGTTCACATGTGTCATTGTTGTTCACATGTGTCATTGTTTTTTTTACACGTGTCATTGTTGTTTACATGTCTCATTGTTGTTCACATGTGTCATTGTTGTTCACATGTGTCATTGTTGTTCACATGTGTCATTGTTGTTTACATATGTCATTGTTGTTTTCATGTAACATTGTTGTTTACATGTGTCATTGTTGTTTACATGTGTCATTGTTAATTACATGTGTCATTGTTGTTCACATGTTTCATTGTTATTCACAGATGTCATTGTTGTTTACATGTGTCATTGTTGTTTACATGTGTCATTGTTGTTCACATGCATCATTGTTGTTTACATATATCATTGTTATTTACATGTGTCATTGTTGTTCACGTGCATCATTGTTGTTAACATATTTCATTGTTGTTTACATGTGTCATTGTTATTCACATGTGTCATTGTTGTTCAAATGTTTCATTGTTGTTCCCATGTGTCATTGTTGTTTACATGTGTTATTGTTGTTTACATGTGTCATTGTTGTTTACATGTGTCATTGTTGTTTACATGTGTCATTGTTGTTTACATGTGTCATTGTTGTTTAAATGTGTCATTGTTGTTTACATATGTCATTGTTGTTCACATGTGTCATTGTTATTTACATGTTTCATTGTTGTTAACATGTGTCATTGTTGTTTACATGTGTTATTGTTGTTTACATGTGTCATTGTTATTCACATGTGTCAATGTTATTTACATGTGTCAATGTTGTTCACATGCGTCATTGTTATTTACATGTGTCATTGTTGTTAACATGTGTCATTGTTGTTCACATGTGTCATTGTTCTTCACACGTGTCATTGTTGTTTACATGTGTCATTGTTGTTTACATGTGTCATTGTTGTTTACATGTCTCATTGTTGTTCACATGTGTCATTGTTGTTTACATGTCTCATTGTTGTTCACATGTGTCATTGTTGTTCACATGTGTCATTGTTGTTCACATGTGTCATTGTTGTTTACATATGTCATTGTTGTTTTCATGTAACATTGTTGTTTACATGTGTCATTGTTGTTTACATGTGTCATTGTTAATTACATGTGTCATTGTTGTTCACATGTTTCATTGTTATTCACAGATGTCATTGTTGTTTACATGTGTCATTGTTGTTTACATGTGTCATTGTTGTTCACGTGCATCATTGTTGTTTACATATATCATTGTTATTTACATGTGTCATTGTTGTTCACGTGCATCATTGTTGTTAACATATTTCATTGTTGTTTACATGTGTCATTGTTGTTCACATGTGTCATTGTTGTTTACATGTGGTATTATTGTTTACATGTGTCATTGTTGTTCACATGTGTCATTGTTGTTTACATATGTCATTGTTGTTTTCATGTAACATTGTTGTTTACATGTGTCATTGTTGTTTACATGTATTATTGTTAATTACATGTGTCATTGTTGTTCACATGTTTCATTGTTATTCACAGATGTCATTGTTGTTCACATGTGTCATTGTTGTTCACATGTGTCATTGTTGTTCACATGTGTCATTGTTCTTCACACGTGTCATTGTTGTTTACATGTGTCATTGTTGTTTACATGTGTCATTGTTGTTTACATGTCTCATTGTTGTTCACATGTGTCATTGTTGTTCACATGTGTCATTGTTGTTCACATGTGTCATTGTTGTTTACATATGTCATTGTTGTTTTCATGTAACATTGTTGTTTACATGTGTCATTGTTGTTTACATGTGTCATTGTTAATTACATGTGTCATTGTTGTTCACATGTTTCATTGTTATTCACAGATGTCATTGTTGTTTACATGTGTCATTGTTGTTTACATGTGTCATTGTTGTTCACGTGCATCATTGTTGTTTACATATATCATTGTTATTTACATGTGTCATTGTTGTTCACGTGCATCATTGTTGTTAACATATTTCATTGTTGTTTACATGTGTCATTGTTGTGTCATTGTTGTTCACATGTGTCATTGTTGTTTACATGTGGTATTATTGTTTACATGTGTCATTGTTGTTCATGTGCATCATTGTTGTTTACATATTTCATTGTTATTTACATGTGTCATTGTTAGTTACATGTGTCATTGTTGTTCACATGTGTAATTGTTATTCACATGCGTCATTGTTGTTTACATGTATAATTTTTGTTCACATGTGTCATTGTTGTTCACATGTGTCATTGTTGTTCACATGTGTCATTTTTGTTCACATGTGTCATTGTTGTTTGCATGTGTCATTTTTTTTCATGTGTGTCATTGTTATTTACACGTGTCATTGTTGTTTACATGTGTTATTGTTACTTACATGTGTTATTATTATTTTATTGTTTTTTACATGTGTCATTGTTGTTTACATGTGTCATTGTTGTTTACATGTGTCATTGTTATGTACATGTGTCATTGTTATGTACATGTGTCATTGTTGTTCACATGTGTCATTGTTATTTACATGTGTTGTTGTTGTTCACATGTGTCATTGTTGTTTACAAGTGTTATTGTTGTTTACATGTGTCATTGTTGTTTACATGTGTCATTGTTGTTCACATGTGTCATTGTTATTTACATGTGTCAATGTTGTTCACATGCATCATTGTTATTTACATGTCTCATTGTTGTTCACATGTGTCATCATGGAGTTGTACAGCTAGTCATTGTGCTGAAACACTAGACGGCTGAGTTGTGTCATCATGGATTTGTACAGCTAGTCATGGTGCTGAAACACTAGACGGCCATGTTGTGTCATCATGGAGTTGTACAACTAGTCATGGTGCTGAAATACTAGACGGCCATGTTGTGTCATCATGGAGTTGTACAGCTAGTCATGGTGCTGAAACACTAGACGGCCATGTTGTGTCATCATGGAGTTCTACAGCTAGTCATGGTGCTGAAACACTAGACGGCCATGTTGTGTGATCATGGAGTTGTACAGCTAGTTAATGTTGACATCATGTAAGGGACAGAGACTTGTAATGTTGACATCATGTAAGGGACAGAGACGTGTAATGTGGACATCATGTAAGGGACCAAGAATTGTAATGTTGACATCATGTACGGGACAGAGACTTGTAATGTTGACATCATGTAAGGGACAGAGACTTGTAATGTTGACATTGTGTAAGGGACAGAGACTTGTAATTTTGACATCATGTAAGGGACAGAGACTTGTAATGTTGACATCATGTAAGGGACAGAGACTTGTAATGTTGACATCATGTAAGGGACAGAGACTTCTAATGTTGACATTGTGTAAGGGACAGAGACTTGTAATTTTGACATCATGTAAGGGACAGAGACTTGTAATGTTGACATCATGTAAGGGACAGAGACTTGTAATGTAATGTCTACACCATGTAAGGGACAGAGACTTGTAATGTTGTCATCATGTAAGGGACAGAGACTTGTAATGTAATGTCTACACCATATAAGCAACAGAGACTTGTAATTTTGACATCATGTAAGGGACAGAGACTTGTAATGTAATGTCTACACCATGTAGGGGACAGAGACTTGTAATGTTGTCATCATGTAAGGGACAGAGACTTGTAATGTAATGTCTACACCATATAAGCAACAGAGACTTGTAATTTTGACATCATGTAAGGGACAGAGACTTGTAATGTTGACATCATTAATTGACAGAGACTTGTAATGTTCTTCTTCTTCTTCTTCGTTCATCCGGTTTTTTTTTTTCGGACGTGATTGCGTTGTGCCTGTTTACAGCAGAGCTGCATTCTTGCGCCGTTAGGCCGACACATCCGACTTCTGCGGGCATTTGTTGACCGGGTTAACCTTCCCGGGGGGTTTCTTACGACGTTAGACTCTCACTGTTGTGGTGTTATTTCCCATCCCAGCTGGCCCATATAGAACAGCCAAAGGCATCCTGGTCGGCCCTCAAGGGAAGGCAAGGGCAGACCATGGGCATTCCCCGCCATCCAAGGAGGCTTCCATAATTGCAGAGCCATCACACAGCGCTCTGGTACTGGGCTCACCCAAGGAATCGTCACGTCCTGCACATGGCTGCTTAGCCTTACTTCCGTATATTGGGCCTTCCGTTCACCATAGGCTGTTCTTCCTGAAGCCAGAAGAATGCAGTTTGCAGGTGACATCCACACAGTGAGCTTTCGATTCGGACTTTCCACGTAATGGATTTGCTATCCAAGCAATATTCCATTTTGTGCCACTAGGACGCTTTTTCCACCTTTTATGAAGCCCACACAGTGAGCTTTCGATTCAGACTTTCCACGTAATGGATTTGCTATCCAAGCAATATTCCATTTCATGCCTCTGGGAGGCTTGTGTAACCGACATGCCTGTGGTATGAAGTGTGGCAGTCTAAAAACTTCTTCATGTACATTTAAATGTCAACCTGAATACAGTTAAAGTAAGCTGCAGTCAACTTGAGCTTGTTGATATCTCCATAAAGCTTGTCCTCGAATGAAGCAGGTGTGGGCCAAAATATCTTTCTCTGTTCTGCATATATTGGGCACTCTTGCATCAAATGTTTAGCTGTCATTTTACCAGTTCCACAATTACATTCATCTGTATCTCCTATCTTTAGTTTGTTGAACAAGTGGTATTTCAGTCTGTTATGTCCTGTGCGGAGTCTGAAGATTGCTACTTGTTCTCTTCGGTCGAGTTTGTAATATGCATCATCCTTCTGGTGGCCTGGATGCTCTGATTCCCATTTGGTTCTATAAGTGCTTTTTATCAACCTCTTTGCCTCATTATAGGTTACGTCTATGTCAGGCTGTGGTAGTCGTCCGCCCTCTTTTGCCAGTCTGTCAGCCTCTTCATTTCCAGGTATACTGCAATGTGATGGGATCCACTGTATTACAACTTTTTTGGATTTCTGGCATAGACCATGGAGTGCTGCTCTTAGGTCAGCTAGTTCTGTGCTGTTTTTGCTCTTCAGTATTGAGACAGCTGACTTTGCATCTGTAAAGATAGCTATTTGCGTGTCTTTATTTTCCCCCATCAAAAGCATTTCTGTTGCAGTTTTCAGAGCCTCTACCTCCGCTTTGAAGTTACTTGAAAACTTTCCAGTTGCCACTGAATGTGTTTTTTTCACTCCATTTTTTAAATTTAGGAGAATTCCTCCTCCTCCATTCTCTACTGAATTTTTGGCTGATCCATCTGTATATGCATGGGTCCAATTGCTGCTTGGGTAATGTTCTTTTATGTAGTTTAGGGTTATTTCTCTTCTTTCGGTTTCATGCTGAGTGTTCTTTTTCTCAATACCAGGAATGTTTTCTATCATCTCAGGCAGTTGCTGCTGTCTCCAAGCTGGGAACTTGTCTGCATTGTAAATGGGTTTGACTGTTGATATGTTAAGTATGGGATCTGCCCTAATCTTTCGTTTTGCAGTTTCTACAAAGTTGCTACGCTTCAGTCTTCCCTTTCCAAAACCACTAAACCTTTTATACATAGGGTGGTCTGTCAATCTTCTAAATTTTTCAGCTTGTTGCTGGGCTCTGCTATCTCTTCTATCCTGCATTGGTTGTAAACAAGTTATCTTTTCTAATTCATTAATAGGCGTTGTCTTCAGGCTTCCAGTTATGATTCGCATTCCTTGGTTTTGGACTCTACTTATTTTGTTAAAGTTTGACTTAGCTGCTGTTGCCCAAGCTGCAATGCCATATTCCAGTGCTGGCCTCACCCGTCCAGTATATAACTTCTTGAGAACTTTCTCATCTGCTTCCCACGTTGTACCAGCAAGCTTTTTCATGATTGCCATTCTTTGCCTTGCTCTTGTTCGATTTTTCTCAACCTGTGTCTTCCATGTCAGGCGACGATCAAAGGTGACTCCTAGATAGTTTGGATTTTCTTCATGGCGCAATATTTTTCCATTCAATACCAGCTTAGGTTGCTGAGTTTTAGTTGAGAGGGAGAACACTGTGCATGTTGTTTTCTCCTCACTTATCTTCACTAGCCATGATTTTGACCAGTCCTCTAGCGCTAATAGGGCTTGCTGTATTCTGCTGTTAGCTGTACTAATATATTCTTCAGATGTCCATATGGCTAGGTCATCTGCAAAGGATGATGTGTGTATTCTGGCTGGAAAATTTTCCGTGATGTCGTTTATATATGCTAGGAATAATGTTGGTGAAAGAACTCCTCCTTGGGGGACACCTTGCTCCAACAGCATCATTTTGCTGGTTTGTCCTTGTACTTTTGTCCTGGCAGTTCTGTTCTCAAGGTAGTGGCTGATCCATTTGTACATTTTCCCACAGACATGCATTTTTTGTAGTTTTACTTTCAGTCCTTCCTTCCATACTTTATCAAATGCTTTTTCTAAATCTATCCAGACCGCTAGTGTGTGCTTTTTCTCTTGGAAGGCATCCTCTATTTCCTGAGCTATATAGGTTATTTGATCTTCAGTGGATCTGTACTTTCTGAATCCTGCTTGGTGAGGTGTTAAGAGTTGGTTTTCTTCCAGATGCCATGTTAGCCTGCCATTGATAATGCGTTCCATTAATTTTCCTACACAGCTAAGAAGACTGATAGGTCGATAGCCATTTGGTTCTTCCAGGTCTTTTCCTTTCTTTTGGACTGGTATTAGTATAGCTTCCTTCCATGCCTGAGGGACTATTCCCCTCTTCCAGCTGTAATTTAGGACTGCTAGTAGTTTCTTTTTTGCCTTAGTGCCTAGTCCTATTAGCATTTCATTTGTGATTCCATCCTTTCCTGGTGATGTCTTCTTTTTTAGGGTATTCATTGCCTGTTCCATTTCTTCCATTGTTAGATTTGCCATCATATATTCTGCTGCTGTCTCTGTATATCTATGATGTATCTGTTTATCTTTGATTGCATTCTTCTGTTCGGCTGTAATATCAATGTAGTTTGCACTGGCATAGTGTTCCATTAGTGCATTTGCAGCCTTTTTTCCTGTAAGCAAGGCATTTCCTTGTTTAATTGTTATTTGTTTGTTTCTAGGTCCTTCATTGTTCATGGCTTTCACTAGTTTCCATAGTTTGTTTCCATCCCTGTCAAAATTCAGGTTTTCTGTTTTTTTCCTCCAACAATCTCTTGTTGTTTGATTTACTGTTCTTTTATATTTTGCTGAGATGGCTTTGAGAGAGATGTTCGCTTCAGTTGTTTGTTCTCTCTCTGCGGTCTTCCTAGCATCTTCAACTTTGTCCTCCAAAATTTGTAGTTCTTCAGTCCAGTATGGTTTGTAATTTTTCCTTGCTCCTCTTGGAATAGACTCAGTGGCCGCCTGTATTATTGCTCTGTTTAGACTTTCCACCATTTGCTTCATGTTGCCATATCGTGTATTTATGTTTTCACAATATGTGTCTGTTAGTATGGCAAATCTGTCCCAATCTGCTCGTTTGTAATTCCAACGGGGCAAAGGCTTTTGCTCCTGTGGAACATACTCCATATTTATTACAAGCTTGATTGGTCTGTGGTCACTACCTGCTAATTGGTCAAGCACATGGCGATCGATTTTGTGGAGGATGTCTCCTGTGCAGAAAGCTAAGTCTGGAGTAGAAGTGGTAATCCATCTTCTGGAGTAAAAGCTCGGTGTGTCATCCGCTTTGTTGAGTAGATGGAGATTTGAGTCTATTTCCCAGTCCTCCACTTCATCTCCTCTTTTGTCAGTATCTGGGTATCCCCATCTTTCTGAACGGCTATTAAAGTCTCCGACAACAATGCAATTTGTGTCAGTTATTTCCATGTTTGAGAGTGTAAGATCCTTATCTGCCGGGCTATACAGATTGTAAATTCTTATTTTCACGTCCTTTATCATTATATCAACACCTATAATTTCCGTTTGGTTGTCAGAGATCACAGATACTTCGCTGCAAGGTATTGTATTTCGTGTAAGTATTAGAACTCCTCCTTTGTGTCCTTTGCGGTCGAAACGTGTGGCCTGATATCCCTTGACTGAAAATGTGCGATTGGCGTTGAGGTGTGTCTCTTGAATGCATGCCACATCTATTCTATCTTTATGAAGACGCTGTGTTAGGGAGGCTTTCTTGTTATAAACTCCTTCTGCATTCCATTGTAGTATGTTGAGTGTCCGGGGTGTTTGGTCAATAACTCTTAACCTACTCCTCTGTGCCTTGACTCCACAGCACAGGGGAAGGTGACCACCAGTAGTCATGGGTGGACCCCCTCGAGGCAGGGGGCCCGGCACTATCACCGCCTGATGGGACTTCACGGGATTAGCACCATAGCGATTTATTTTCATCTGTGGCATCATGAAATGATAAAGTTACGTTGCACTTCTTTGTCAAGCCTGTGGCTCAGTACATCCGATTTCGACAAGCATTTGTTCGGGATGCTTTCCCTAGCCTTTGACTGTCCCCAGTCTACCTACAAGGCAGCAGGTTTGTGCGTCACTTCGTCTGGTCCCTCTCCCTTGACCTGTCCGACATGGGTGACCCTACCAGTAGCTGTGCTACCGTCGGCATAGCTCTTGGGGTCATTGGAACGCTCAAGCCCCTCTACCTCGTCAAGGTGGACGCACGGCAGAGGGGACTTGTAATGTTGACATCATGTAATTGAGAAACTTTTTATGTAATTTCTACACTAATTAAGGGACAGAGACTTGTAATGTTGACATCATGTAAGGAACAGAGATTTGTAATGTTGACATCATGCAAGGGACAATGACTTGTAATGTTGACATCATGCAAGGGACAATGACTTGTTATGATGCCATCATGTAAGGGACAGAGACTTGTAATGTTGACATCATGTAAGGGACATAGACTTGTAATGTTAATATCATGTAAGGGACAGAGACTTGTAATGTTATCATGTAAGGGACAGAGACTTGTAATGTTGCTTGCTTGCTTGCTTGTGTTCGTTGGCTTGAGCTCCAACGTGAAGTCCTGTATGTCGGATGAAGGCATCCTGTTGTCCAACATCAGTGTGATGTCATACAGGACCTGAGGTTTGCGTGAGTATCCGTTGTCCCATGTCTGGCTTATTGGTGTGCAGACTGGTGGTTCCTCGCCGTACAGGCAGACACTCTCCGACTTCGGAGGAATCGGCGATCCTACTGACTTAAGCCAGGACCCCGAAGGGACCTCTTGTCCAGGACGCTCGACATGGACGCGTCAGAGGATCTTGGCCAGTATATAACCCGGCCCTGGTGCCTTGGATACACCTCTGCGTCCCTACTTGTAATGTTGACATCATGTAAGGGACAGAGACTTGTAATGATGACATCATTTAAGGGACAGAGACTTGTAATGTTGACATTGTGTAAGGGACAGAGACTTGTCATGATGCCATCATGTAAGGGACAGAAACTTGTAATGTTGACATCATGTAAGGGACAGAGACTTGTAATGTTGACATCATGTAGGTTACAGAAAATAGAAATTTTGACATCTTGTAAGGGACAGAGACTTGTAATGATGACATCATTTAAGGGACAGACTTGTAATGTTTACATTGTGTAAGGGACAGAGACTTGTTATGATGCCATCATGTAAGGGACAGAAACTTGTAATGTTGACATCATGTAAGGGACAGAGTCTTGTAATGTTGACATCATGTAAGAGACAGAGACTTGTAATGTTGACATCATGTAAGAGACAGAGACTTGTAATGTTGACATCATGTAAGAGACAGAGACTTGTAATGTTGACATCATGTAAGAGACAGAGACTTGTAATGTTGACATCATGTAAGGGACAGAGACTTGTAATGTTGACATCATGTAAGGGACAGAGACTTGTAATGTTGACATCATGTAAGAGACAGAGACTTGTAATGTTGACATCATGTAAGGGACGGAGACTTGTAATGTAATGTCTACACCATGTAACGGACAAAGACTTGTAATGTAATGTCTACGCCATGTAAGGGACAGAGACTTGTAATGTAATGTCTACGCCATGTAACGGACAAAGACTTGTAATGTAATGTCTACGCCATGTAAGGGACAGAGACTTGTAATGTAATGTCTACACCATGTAACGGACAAAGACTTGTAATGTAATGTCTACGCCATGTAAGGGACAAAGACTTGTAATGTAATGTCTACGCCATGTAAGGGACAAAGACTTGTAATGTAATGTCTACACCATGTAACGGACAAAGACTTGTAATGTAATGTCTACGCCATGTAAGGGACAAAGACTTGTAATGTAATGTCTACGCCATGTAAGGGACAGAGACTTGTAATGTAATGTCTACACCATGTAATGGACAAAGACTTGTAATGTAATGTCTACGCCATGTAAGGGACAAAGACTTGTAATGTAATGTCTACGCCATGTAAGGGACAGAGACTTGTAATGTAATGTCTACACCATGTAACGGACAAAGACTTGTAATGTAATGTCTACGCCATGTAAGGGACAGAGACTTGTAATGTAATGTCTACACCATGTAACGGACAAAGACTTGTAATGTAATGTCTACACCATGTAACGGACAAAGACTTGTAATGTAATGTCTACGCCATGTAACGGACAAAGACTTGTAATGTAATGTCTACGCCATGTAAGGGACAGAGACTTGTAATGTAATGTCTACGCCATGTAAGGGACAGAGACTTGTAATGTTGACATCATGTAAGGGACAGAGACTTGTAATGTAATGTCTACACCATGTAACGGACAAAGACTTGTAATGTAATGTCTACACCATGTAAGGGACAGAGACTTGTAATGTAATGTCTACGCCATGTAAGGGACAGAGACTTGTAATGTTGACATCATGTAAGGGACAGAGACTTGTAATGTTGACATCATGTAAGGGACAGAGACTTGTAATGTTGACATCATGTAAGCGACAGAGACTTGTAATGTTGACATCATGTAAGGGACAGAGACTTGTAATGTTGACATCATGTAAGGGACAGAGACTTGTAATGTTGACATCATGTAAGAGACAGAGACTTGTAATGTAATGTCTACGCCATGTAAGGGACAGAGTCTTGTAATGTTGACATCATGTAAGGGACAGAGACTTGTAATGTTGACATCATGTAAGAGACAGAAACTTGTAATGTAATGTCTACGCCATGTAAGGGACAGAGTCTTGTAATGTTGACATCATGTAAGGGACAGAGACTTGTAATGTTGACATCATGTAAGGGACAGAGACTTGTAATGTTGACATCATGTAAGAGACAGAGACTTGTAATGTTGACATCATGTAAGAGACAGAGACTTGTAATGTAATGTCTACGCCATGTAAGGGACAGAGTCTTGTAATGTTGACATCATGTAAGGGACAGAGTCTTGTAATGTTGACATCATGTAAGGGACAGAGACTTGTAATGTTGACATCATGTAAGAGACAGAGACTTGTAATGTAATGTCTACGCCATGTAAGGGACAGAGTCTTGTAATGTTGACATCATGTAAGGGACAGAGACTTGTAATGTTGACATCATGTAAGGGACAGAGACTTGTAATGTTGACATCATGTAAGAGACAGAGACTTGTAATGTTGACACCATGTAAGAGACAGAGACTTGTAATGTTGACATCATGTAAGAGACAGAGACTTGTAATGTTGACATCATGTAAGAGACAGAGACTTGTAATGTTGACATTGTGTAAGGGACAGAGACTTGTAATGTAATGTCTACACCATGTAACGGACAAAGACTTGTAATGTAATGTCTACACCATGTAACAGACAAAGACTTGTAATGTAATGTCTACGCCATGTAAGGGACAGAGACTTGTAATGTAATGTCTACGCCATGTAAGGGACAGAGACATGTAATGTTGACATCATGTAAGGGACAGAGACTTGTAATGTAATGTCTACACCATGTAACGGACAAAGACTTGTAATGTAATGTCTACGCCATGTAAGGGACAGAGACTTGTAATGTAATGTCTACGCCATGTAAGGGACAGAGACTTGTAATGTTGACATCATGTAAGGGACAGAGACTTGTAATGTTGACATCATGTAAGGGACAGAGACTTGTAATGTTGACATCATGTAAGGGACATAGACTTGTAATGTTGACATCATGTAAGGGACAGAGACTTGTAATGTTGACATCATGTAAGGGACAGAGACTTGTTATGATGCCATCATGTAAGGGACAGAGACTTGTTATGATGCCATCATGTAAGAAACAGAGACTTGTTATGATGCCATCATGTAAGGGACAGAGTGTCACCAAATGGCTGGGGTTAGATCCCAGAGGGGCAACCACTCAGCCAACATCATTTTCTTCTACTGGTGTTTAGTTCTGGATGCAGTTTAAGATCCCCTAATTCTGTCAGAAGGGACTAATTACCACCCAGATCCCAGAGAGAAAACGTGGAACAAATGTCTGTTATGTTGATTTAAGACACTGTCCCTGATACTCAAGAAAACAGCCAAGAAGTGGCTCGTTGAAGATAGAATATATCTATATATATATATATAGATGTGGCTGTACTTGGTATCACCAGAAGTGAGAAAGGAGGAGTTAAGACATGCAACGTAATCTGGTTACTTATGACTGCATAGGCAAGATACCTCCCGGACATAGATTCCCACTTCTGGACAATATGTGCGAACCCCCACTAAATGATATAATGTGTGTACTTGATTACGCTACACAAACATTTATAAACATTTAGAATTATACAGACAACTGAGTTTAAAATACAACAACTGTGTTTATTATTGCTATTGATGATCATATGATGATGATGATTATATTATGGTATACGTAACTTAAGAGGTCACATAGGTCATGCTTCCCCCAGTGAGACGCAGTTCACTGTCAGATTGAAGGAGTCCAAAGTGGTCCCTTCACAAGGCTAAGTCACTTCCGGATATGGGTTGTTGACTGTCCATTGCTCCTAAGAGATCTGGAATGAAACGAATGGAGATGGGTAGTATCTACGTCTACACATCTCAAACACATATGTCTATACATTCATATAAACATACATTCAAGTCATAATATATGATGGTATGATGATATATATGATGGCATGTTACATAAACATATATCAGTTCTAAATAAATAAATATATATGTATATATTAATAAAACTATTTAGAACATCTATAGCTCAAAACATACATATTCATATACATTTGTGTAATGGAGTGTTTCCCATATAAGTTCACCTCACTTACTCTTTCCCTTTCTGATTCATTCATACTGTCTTGTCGGAAGGGCTGGTCGCACAGTCCTGTCGAACATTAAATGCCTTCCCTGAATCTGTCTGGGATATTGAATGTCCTAAGTCATGTCTGTCCTCATGCAGACATCATGCAGACAAGGTGAACTGGTGCCATTCCTCAAACCAAGTGGTTTCACCATAATCTTGGTAGGCACTCAAAGTGTTGGTCCAAATAATCAATGTTAATTGGACGCTATCAAGAGACTGGTAGCTCTCAGGAATTTCTCCTAAGTAGTCAGTCTCCCCAATGTTTAACATCATACAGGATGAATCTAAATGTATCTCCTGTACATGCATAAGCCACACGCTCATGTAGCTTGGATAATGGATTTCTCCAAATTATCACATACAACAAATCAGACAACCAAGTGGTGAATGAAAGAAGAAAATAGTTCTCAGTGAAATTGTAAAGCTAGAACTGGAACATTAAGTACAAAGAAAATCCACAAGTGTAAAGTTTTGGAGAATATGCAGAACAAGAAACTACACAAGCCTTCAGACTAGCAGACAAACTAATCAGAGTAATGGTATTACCTGGGTTATAGCTAGGAAATCCTGTCATACGACATTGTATCGAAGTAACAAAACGAGAGGGTAATCTCTCACCAGAAATTAAAATTCCGGCTTCCCTGGTACACTATTGTGAATGCGTCTGAAGTCTTGCTGGCCACTGCTCGTAGTTTTATTCTATTCAATTCCTGGCTAGTTTCCAGGTTGGCTAATTAATATTCCCCTTTTCATTAACTCCGCCTATTTGTCCATGTAAGATGATTTACCTAGATGGATTAAGTGCCAAATTCTTTTCACCCCTCCTCCTTTCCTGTGAAGGGTAGTTTCATCTGTCAATCAAATTGACCGATGCCCCCCACGCCTGAAACAATGAAACCTGCTTTGGCGGCAATGCAGTTGCGTCATTACATTCCAATAGGCTGGTAACACCAGCCTTCCCGGTTGCTGGCAGGAATGTGTCAGCCATGTGTTTCTACTTTGCCCCGTAGTATTGCGGAGAGTTGTTAAGCATCTGGTCCTAATTGCTCCTTTGTGGTGGCAATTACAGACGTCCCGACTCCACAAAGTCTGGACTTTTAGATAGGTGTTAGGCCTGCATTAAATTGCCGTCTTTGGATCACACAGGGTTTTCCCCTGAGTAGCACTGCCATGTATTATTTCAGACGGGTCTGGCTGACCCTCTTATCTCCCATTCTGCCGTGGCTGGTTCACACGTTAGGTCCTGTTGAACTAAGGTGTTAGGTGTCTGCCCCTATTCCAACCCCAGAATTGTAAACTAACACGTCAATCTCAACTGACTGGCTCCGCGATGTATCAACGCTGTCGGCCCCAGCCTAGATTTCACACTTTGTCTTTCTCGTCCCTTGTACTGAAAACAATGAGTTTTCAACCTTTGATAGCGCCCGCCCCGACTGGTGCCGTGGTGTCTGGGTTTTAACTTTGATCTGGACATCAAAGCTTTCTCAGACCTAGCATTACAGAAATGATGGGGCGTGCGTGGTCAAAATGTATTTTCCTCTTGTTTTCAAGTTTATGGCATTTCTATCATTTTCTGGTGGACGTTTATGCTTTTAGAGAATGATAGAAAAATAATGTGGGCTCTTTAATTCCTTTTTAACTTGGGTCATTCGGATGCTGCTGGGGCTGTCCCGTCACATAGCTTCCCAATTTAAGTAGGTTCATTAATGAAGCCTATAACAGAGCCTCGGCAGCATTCAAGAATGTATCTAAGTTATCTCCCTTCTCGAACTGCCTCCAAGTCTGGGTTCCCAATATTCTTTGTGGCAGTGGGATGTTCTGTGAGTCAAAAGAAATATCCCATGTCCATTCTCCCAGGATAAATCTTGCAAATCTTTGCTCCTGGTGTTGTGTCGGATTTCCGGGCTATTGCTCGGTAATGTCCTGTCCTCTGGAGGTTTTACTTTTTCCCAGCCGGGAAATTGCAAAATGTATAACAAGATTCTCCTGCGCCGCAGAGAGACTGCTATTGTCCACTCAATTTCTGGCCCTTCTCCTATAAGCAGAGGAAGTGCCATCAGTGTTTTCTTAAAAGAATTGGTCGCAGTACTGTTGCTCCATTATCTTTTCCTCCGTCGGCCAAAGATCATAATAAAATCCTTTAATCTCCTCCTTTTGGCAGGAAATTTGCTAAACATCATAATTTTATGATGTGCATTCAACTCGTACTTGCCTCTTTCTTTGTAGGATGTCAGTTTACTACCTCTTGATTTAAGAGTTTTCTTCCTTCGATAATTATTTATCCAGGTGCGTTCCTCTTCAACAGAGTTCCATTTTGAATCTGTGTTTGAAAGTATAAGGCTAGTAGAAGTTGTCCAGCTTTGAGAAATCATGTTGTTCCCCAAGAACTGTGAATTTGTATCACTCCTTGTAGAAGTATACATAAACAGCTGTTCTCCCCATCCAACATTGGTTGAAGTGAAAGGTAAACAAGGTCCTGAGTGTTGAGTATACCAACCGCTCCGGTTTTGTTCCGCTGCAGAGTCCATCATTTGTGATCCCCTGTTAGCTTCAGCTGTGTTGATGATAGGTATTACCTTCATCCTGTCCAAAGAAGTATTTTCTTCTTTGTTGTTAACAGACATGTTTATCGTCCTTGAATCAGAGTCCGTGGTATAACCTACATGAATGCTTTGTGTATCTTGAGTTTCCTTTTCGAAAGACTCCAAGATACTGACATCGTAAGAATTCTCCTCCGTGTCTTGTTTGTCCTCCATGGCTGGGCTCTCTTGTGCCAAGTCCAATTGAGGTATTCTCTCCCTGGTCTGGTTTTCTTGTGCCAAATCCAATAGAAGTGAATGTTGTGGGATGTCATTTTCAATGTCATCTCCCACCTGAGATAAGTAATTCAAACTGATAATTATTTCATCTTGTGTGGCCACACCGTGAGAAACAATGGAATCCTGTTTTACATCCATTCCGGTCTCAGTTGAATTCATTTCCACTCTAAGTTTCTCTGAACTGAAGGGAATAAAAGAGTCGGGTAAGGTCTCGCCTTCGATCTCTTTAATAGTTTTCCTCAGGTCCTCCTCCTCCTGGATTTTTCTCCTTTGGGAAGTCTTAGGAAGCTCCTGAGATTGCTGGGTTGCCAAGCCAGCGAATCCGCTTTCATTGCGGTGTAAACATTTATCACGTTTGTGACTGTTTATTGTACTCTGGGTACATTTATTCCTATTCCGTTTATTTTTCGGAATTGAGTGGGGAAGCATCTGCCTTTCTGTGCCCCAGTTTTTGTTTTTCTGAGCCATGGGGATTTGCAAAGGAATGCATGCCTCTTCTTTGTGACGGTCAGCTTCCCTGCTTTCTATCAGAGTTTCAGCTTGAGTGTTTGGCTTTTCCTCAGTCGAGCTGGTAGATTCCTCCATGTTCAGAATTTCAATTTGCTTTTTCTTCATCTCATCTTCTTCAGCTTTGTGACGCATATCTGCTTCTAATTTTGCAACTCTTTTCATCATCTGCTCATCTTCTTTGTCCCACCAATCCATTTCATCTCTGATAAATAGTTCTAGCTTCTCTCCTATTAAGCCGAGCCTTATGCCCCATCCTCTAGCGGACTCTAAGAAATCTGTGCGTGCATCCATGATCTCTTCTCAGCTTAACT
The DNA here is from genome assembly GCA_963921405.1 of Cepaea hortensis. Classification (NCBI taxonomy): domain Eukaryota; kingdom Metazoa; phylum Mollusca; class Gastropoda; order Stylommatophora; family Helicidae; genus Cepaea; species Cepaea hortensis. The sequence goes on from OY992890.1 coordinate 4,725,514, forward strand.
CAGGCAAGTAATTATATTATTACCCTACAGAGCTAGTTAGATTTATACTAGAGCAGGATAGTGACAAGAGGAACAGACACTGCTATGAGAATGATAGTAGTGAATTAGAGTGAGAAAGTTGATGCAAAGCAGTCCGTCATACACTGAATTAACTAAGCATTATCAAATTATTCATGATTAAATCAAATGATAAAGCATGTAATCAAAATAATCATCAAGTAAATCATCAATAAACTAATTAATATCACTAATTAATGTGATTATTAATTCTACAGTGGTGAATGATGTAAATTAACTCATATGATATTATCCGTTATTAATTTTTTAACAAGTTATTTAAATTCTACAAACTTCCCTAGAAACAAATTCCTAAGTTAATACTTAGCAAATGTAATGGGTGAAGAATGAAAGAATGGTTTATGAAAATCAATAGTCTAGAATTTATTCTCTGATTCTATCATGGATGAGAAGTCCTAATGTGTCAAAATCTTGCCTACAATCAAGCAAGCTATTACCTTAGAAATAAATTATAACTAACTAATGCTGCTAAGAATGTAAGTGAGAATGACCTAGGTTCTATCCATGGGCAAGACCGGAATAATACCAGACTAACAGATTTGAAATAGGTTCGTTCCTTGCGAGCGAACCAAAGTGTTCTAGGGTTTACTCCCGGATTCTATAGCGGGCGAGCAGACCAATATGTTCTAGGGTTTACTCCCGGATTCTATAGCGGACGAGCCGACCCAATATGTCACCAACTGGCTGGGGTTAGATCCCAGAGGGGCAACCACTCAGCCAACATCATTTTCTTCTACTGGTGTTTAGTTCTTGATGCAGTTTAAGATCCCCTAATTCTGTCAGAAGGGACTAATTACCACCCAGATCCCAGAGAGAAAACGTGGAACAAATGTCTTTTATGCTGATTAAGACACTGTCCCTGATACTCAAGAAAACAGCCAAGAAGTGGCTCGTTGAAGATAGAATATATCTATATAGTTTTGGCTGTACTTGGTATCACCAGAAGTGAGAAAGGAGGAGTTAAGACATGCAACGTAATCTGGTTACTTATGACTGCATAGGCAAGATACCTCCCGGACATAGATTCCCACTTCTGGACAATATGTGCGAACCCCCACTAAATGATATAATGTGTGTACTTGATTACGCTACACAAACATTTATAAACATTTAGAATTATACAGACAACTGAGTTTAAAATACAACAACTGTGTTTATTATTGCTATTGATGATCATATGATGATGATGATTATATTATGGTATACGTAACTTAAGAGGTCACATAGGTCATGCTTCCCCCAGTGAGACGCAGTTCACTGTCAGATTGAAGGAGTCCAAAGTGGTCCCTTCACAAGGCTAAGTCACTTCCGGATATGGGTTGTTGACTGTCCATTGCTCCTAAGAGATCTGGAATGAAACGAATGGAGATGGGTAGTATCTACGTCTACACATCTCAAACACATATGTCTATACATTCATATAAACATACATTCAAGTCATAATATATGATGGTATGATGATATATATGATGGCATGTTACATAAACATATATCAGTTCTAAATAAATAAATATATATGTATATACTAGCTGACCCGGCCCGGCTTCGCCCAGACCCTGGTGGGGAGCATCTCATTTAATTCATATAAGTAGTCATATAAGTTCTCGTTCCCGTTTCCGACAATCTGTCTGTCTGTCTGTCTGTCTATCTGTCTGTCTGTCTGTCTGACCCGGCCCTGCTTCGCCCAGACCCTGATGGGGAGCATCTCATTTAATTCATATAAGTAGTCATATAAGTTCCCGTTCCCGACTATCTATCTGTCTGTCTGTCTGACCCGGCCCGTCATCGCCCAACTCCTGGTGGGGAGCATCTCATTTAATTCATATAAGTAATCATATAAGTTCCCGTTCCCGACTGTCTGTCTGTCTGTCTATCTATCTGTCTGTCTGTCTGTCTGACCCGGCCCAGCCCATGGTGGAGAGCATCTCATTTAAATCATATAAGTAGTCATATAAGATCCCGTTCCCAACTATCTGTATGTCTGTCTGTCTTGGGTAAATGGAGGAGGGAGGTGGAGGAGGGAGGAGGAGACAGGAGGAATAGGAGGGATTAGGAAGAGGAGGGAGGAGTAGGGTGGAGGGGGAGGAGGAGGGAGGAGGAGGGAGGAGGAAGAGGGAGGAGGAGATCGCAGGAGGAGGAGGAGGAGGAGAGGGAGGAGGAGGAGAGGAAGAGGGAGGGGGAGGAAGGAGGAGGGGGAGGGAAGAGGAGGAGAGAGAAGGAGGAGGAGGATGGAAGAAGGAGGAGGAAGAGGGAGGAGGAGGAGGTAGAGGGAGGAGAAGGAAGAAGGAGGAGGAGGTAGAGGGAGGAGGAGGGTAGAGGGAGGAGAAGGAAGGAGGAGGATGGAGGAGGGAGAGGGAGGAGGAGGAAGAGGGAGGAGGGGAAGAGGAAGAGGGTAGGAGGAGGAAGAGGGTAGGAGGAGGAGGGGAGAGGAGGAGGAGGGAGAAGGAGTGAGGAAGAGGAAGAGGGAGGAGGAGGAGAGAGGAGGAGGGAGAGAGAGGAGGAGGGAGGAGGAGAAGTGAGGAGGGAGGAGGAAGAGGATGAGGGGAAGAGGAAAAGGGAGGAGGAGGATGGAAGAAGGGGGAGGGGAAGAGGAAGAGGGTAGGAGGAGGAGGGAGAAGGAGGAATGAGGAGGAGGAAGATAGAAGAGGAGGGATGTGGAGGACGGAGGAGGAGGGAGGAG